>VDFB02381370.1:0-140372 GCA_007258455.2 Sequoia sempervirens | reverse complement strand
AAAGGATACAATCTTATTTTTCATGCTAATGGATGTGAGACCAGAAAGGAAGGATCCAAAAGACTTGTTGCAAAAGAAACAAGGACAAATGCTAATGTCTATCATCTAAAGGAGGAAAATGGAAGAATTTGTTTATTGGCTCAGTCTAGAGAATTTTGGTTGTGGCACAAAAGGATGGGGTACATTAACTTTGAAAGCATGGTGAATATTAGATCCTCTCATGCAGTGAGAGATATGCCTAGAATAACAAAGCCTACAAACACTTTATGCAATTAATGTTAGATGGGAAAGAAAATAGAGACTAGTTTCAAAAGCAAGGAGTGCTCTATTTCAATGCCATTAGAGTTGATCCACACTAATGTATGTGGACCTAAAAGGACAAGGATTTAACAAGGTAAAAGGTATTTTATGTTGCTTATAGATGATTACGCTAAAATGCCTTGGGTTACATTCTTAAGAGAGAAATCAAAAGCATTTGATAAATTTAAGATTTTTAAAGTAAAAGTTGAAAATGAAATGGATGCTAAGATCAAATTTTTAAGGTCAAATAGACGAGGTGAATTCACTTCATATGAGTTTGAAAAGTTTTGTAAAGTTCATGGGATTAAGAGACATTTTTATGCTCCTAGAACCCCTCAACAGAGTGGGGTGGTAGAAAGAAAAAATATAATAGTGCAAGAAATGGTTGGGACAATGATGAAAGATGTTGACCTACCAAATATTTATTGGAAGGAAGCAATATATATTGTTTTCTATTTTCTCAACATAGTGTAATTGAGTGTCAACATAAATAAGGCCCCTTATGAGTTGTGGTATGGAAGACCTCCCACTATTAGATATTTCAAAATATTTTTTAGTAGATGCTACATCAGAAGAGATGAAGGAGTCCTTGGAAAGTTTGATTCAAGGTGTGATGGAGGAATATTTCTTGGTTACTCTATCAGGAGCAAGGCATACAAATGCTACAAGAGATTGGGAAAGATATTTGAAAGTAAAAATGACAAGGTAGATGAATACTTGTGTCAGATCTCTCATGAACTTGAGGTTTCTGGATCTAATATGCTTCCCTGGATTGAAGAAGAAGAAGAAGAAATAGAAGAGAAAGAAGAAAAGGAACTAGAACTAGTGAAGACTCTTGAGACCCAAACAAAATATGTGCAGAAGAACCACTCCCTAGATCAAATCATTGGAGACAAAAAGGAAGGTGTGTTGACAAGAAGAAAGTTTTCAAAAGCAACTAAACAAGAAAAATTGTGCTTATTAACAACAATAGAACCCAAGAAATTTTTTGATGCCAATAAAGATGATAATTGGATAAAGGCAATGAAGGAAGAACTTAATCAGATAGAAAAGAATTAGACTTGGGAATTAGTTCCATACCAACTGATAAGAATGTGATAGGAACAAAGTGGGTGTTACAAAATATGTTGAATGAAGATGGTGAAGTGGTAAGAAACAAAGTCATATTGGTTTACAAAGGCTATTCAAAAGTTGAAGGTATTGATTTTGAGGAGACCTTTTCCTTGGTAGCCAGACTAGATGTAATAAGGATGTTTCTTGCTCTTGCTACTCATAAGAACTTAAAAGTATATCAAATGGATGTCAAGTCATATTTCCTAAATGGTGATCTAGAAGAAGAGGTATATATTGAGCAAACAGATGGTTTCCAATTATCAGAGGATCTGGACATAGTTTGTAGACTCAAGAAAGCTCTATATAGTCTCAAGCAAGCTACTAGAGCTTGGTATGCTAGATTGGATAAGTATCTACTTCAAAAAGGATTCAAAAAAGGTAATGCAGATAGTAATATGTACATTAAGGATAAGGAAGACAAGTTGATAATTGTGGTTGTATATGTTGATGACATTAACTTTGGTGGAGATGATGATATGTGTAAATTTTTTTAGAAGAGATGTAGAAATAATTTGAGATGTCAATTATTAGTAAGTTATCCTTGTTCCTTGGGCTTAAAATTATTCAAGAAGATGGTGGTATCTTTATTTATCAAGCTAAATATGTCAAGGATATGTTGAAGAAATTGAATGGAAGACTCCAAACCAATGGGTACTCCTATGGTGACTGGTTGTCACCTAAGCAAATCTGATGAGTCTCTAAAATTTTATTAGACTCTTTATAGGTCTATGATGGGAGGGTTACTATACTTAACTACTTCCAAACTAGATATCATTAATGTGGTATGTTTGGTTGTTAGATTTCAAGCCAATCCTAAGAAATCTCATGAGAAAGATGTGAAAATAATATTTAGATACTTGAAGGGAACTCCAAATTATGGCCCGTGGTATAAAAAAGATCAAAATTTATCTTTGAGTGCCTATAATGATGTGATTGGGTAGGTTGTGTGGATGATTGGAGAAGTACAAGTGGAAATGCATTCTTCTTGGGAGATAGATTGGTCTCATAGTTCAGTAAAAAGCAAGACTCGGTATCTTCATCCACAACATAAGCTGAATACATTGTTGCAACATCTTGTTGCACTTAGGTGCTTTGGATGAAGTAGACTTTAAAGGATGTGAAGGTGGTTTATGATGAACCTATTCCTATATTGTATGAATGAAATCAATATTTGCATGAATCTGGTAATGCATTCAAGGACTAAACACATGCTTATCCAGTATCACTTTCTGAGAAAGAAAGTTATAGAAAATTCAAAGGAAAATTTTGAGTACCTCCAACAGAAGTTAGGGGTTATTGACCGCCCTTGTTCTAACTAGATGCATAGATGGCACATTTTTCCAATGGGAGAAATCCGTGTCATATTATTTTCTCCTGGATCGATGTGTGCTACCACTCAGGGGGAGTTAGTAGTAAGGGTGAGTTTTGATGTTGTATAAATGTATTGCTGGTCAAAGGGGGAGAATGTGTTTCTACTTCATTTGAATATATTTTGACCTTTGTCCCTAAAGTCAAAGAATTTATTTTTATTTTATGGCCCTTTGTCCTTGATGTTAAAGGGGGAGAGTGAGTAGTGTGTGTTGCCATCAATACCAAAGGGGGAGATTGTTGGAAGTTGTTATCATTGATGTCGACATTAATTATTGGTTGTCATTAATGTCAACAATTGAGGAGATTTGTGTGAGATTGTTGGTAGTTGGTTGTTATACTTGGGAGTTTTTTGGCATTAGTTGGTATTGATGTCCTTGTTGTAGTTGGCATTGCTTGTCATTGTTGACATTTTTTAGTATGGGCTAACATGTACATATGGAAGGGTTTTTGAGTTTCATGGTTGGATGTCATGCCTTATCTAAGAAGAGTTGTTGAAGTTCATGATTGGTTTCCATGCCTTATCTAAAGAATAGATGCAAAAGTTCATGTTTGTATATCATTTCTTGTTTCATGTCAAAGAAAGTTGTATTGTGCATTATTGTTGATAGTAGAGTTAATTTTATAATGAAACATTCAGATTAGGATTAGAAGCATGAATGATAGTGGAGAGATATTGCTGAAGGTATACAATATGTCTTATGCTTCTCTTGATGTTCCTAATGAAGTATGCGTTGTTGAAAGAAAAATCTAGCCTTCACAAGGTACTTAAGTGTTTTTGGTTCAACATTGAAGTTTGACTGGGAGAATGCTCCTCATTCCTCCACTGTTGAAGTTTTGGTCTTGCAATTTGGGATTCAATGTTAGTGCTTTGTGGACATTCTACTCTTATCTTTTTAGGTCACTTGTGTTGTCGAGCAGAGTTTTGTGAATTGCAAAAGGTTAGTTGTGTTGTTGGTTGTCTAAACTGGTCTAGGAAATTCTTTGCATTTCTCCACATTAATGTATCTACTCACATGGCTTGGTGAATGTGATATCAATGTTTGTGATATGTATTAGTTCTAATTTCATGTGATGAAGTGGTTCACAAGCTGATATGTTAATGCTATATCTTCTAGTTATAAGTTTTGTGCTTCATGGATGGAGTATTATGTTTCGGTTTGGTTTACGGTGGTTGCTAGTGGCATGAAAGTATGAAAGAAGGGTATAAAAGTGTTATTGGATGTTCATGGAACATCCCCATGTGATCTACACAATCTTGATTGTTTTATTTTGTGCTACATTATGTCTTGAGTTGGCTTTTTGGGTTATTTGTAGATATCTGGCCGATAGGGTTTGTTCCTTTGCTTGCACTATGTGTTTGGGGGTTTGTGCTTGCAATTGAAGATGTGTTAATCTAGATTTGGGTCTTGACTTAGCTTCTTTGTAACCACCTTGAGAAACTTCAATTATAAGTATGATTTTCAACCGATTGATTATGCGCTTCAAAGTTTCATCTACACGTTTCCTTGATTTTGAGTTAGGTTGATGTATGCCAACATGTGAATTGTTTTGGATCATATTGGAAGATGTGATAAGATTTTTTTGGTTCTCTCTATCTTTTGGATAGAACCACATTATTTTTTTGGTGGTTGAATTTTTAAATTCATTTATTATCTTCTTCCTGGCCAACCTAATTGAAGTGTTGAAGAGTTGCAGTGGATATAAATGCAAGTTCATTTCAGATGGAACAAGATGGAGAAGTGTACAAGTGAAAAAAATAAAATATGTGGAATGTATTAAATATTGAATAGAGTTAGTGCTATATCATGAAGAGGAAACATAGAATTTGATGTGCTATAAATGCCTTAGTCAGTAGAGTGTTATGTTGACAAGCATTGTAATCTTTATCTAAATCTTTGTATCCTGCTCTGAGATAGTGAACCTCATCAGGTCCTCTGTATTTTGCTCTTGAAGTTGTGTTTCATTCAGTTCTACAAGTTCTATGTATATTTCTCTAAGGAAGTGAGCTTTCTTGCAAGTCTTTTTGGTAGTGAACCTTTTATATTGTGAGTTAACTCTCACCATGGTTTTTTCCTCATTGAGTTTTCCAAGTAAATCTAGTGTTATCCTTGTGCATGTGTGTGTTATTAGTTTCTTTCTCATTGTTGTTGATTTTATTAGAAGTAGAACTACTATATCTTTCAATGTTGAGTATTATTGATCACATTGAGGGTTTAAACTGCTATATCTAATTAAGGGTTTTTGTTGTGATAAGAGGATTATATTGTACTGTAAGTTTCAATTTGAAGAAGGGATTAAGTTTTATGTAGATTGATTCACTCCCCCTCTTAGTCTCTGGGTGTGTTCAATAGATATTATATGTGAAAATATCACAACCAAATAGGGCTATTGCAACAAGCCACTTTACATTGAGGAAACTTTAGACAAGTTGATGGGTATCATAAAGGACCTATTGTATAAAGTAACAAGAAATGATAAGGGGTTGCCACCTCAAAATGCGATGAATAATTTTAATGAAGGAAGAAGGATACAAAATTGGGATTAAAATACTAATTAGTCCAAGAGACAACAAAAAATGATAGGCAAGTACCCCCTAAGTAGGCTAGTTTCATACAACAAGAAAATAATACATCATATACACTAAAGAGAGACCATGCAAACTTCCAAGAGATGAAATCCTTATGTAAGTATTGTCTCCTCCTTCATAATCCATCAAAATGTGTAATTGATCTTTCAATGAGCAAAGAAGAACTTCTAAATGAAGAAGGTGATCTTGAGTACTATGATGTTATGCCCCTACCCTTATAGCGTGTATGGTGTTATGAGTAGTTGGATTGTGGCTACCTTAACTCTTAATTAAGCCATATTATAATTATTATATTGTTATTTAGTTAGTTAGGTCATCCTAGGGCTTATATAGGGTTATCTAAGTCATCTTGGGTGATATCCTAGGAATAAATAGTATATATAGGAGGTTGTCTGTCTTATTTGATCATGATGTTGAGTATTGAGTTCTTATTGAAGACTATTGGAGGTATCCCCTTAGAAGTGGATTAAGAGTTTTCTCCCTCAAAGTGTGTAATGTCCCCTTTTTGGCCATACACTCTTTTGTGACTGATAGCCTATTTCCAGAAATCTGTAGGTTGATCAGAAGTGAAATTAGGGTTTCCTTTGCTTGGTGGTTTTTGGAATTTCTCTGAATTTACTATTTTTAGTAAGTTCTAATTTTGGTAGTGGTCCAGTTGGCAGCACTTCAGTGAGTTCTCTTTTGTTGGAGCAATTGAGTTATTTTGGTTTTGGCTTTAGAAGAGCAATTTTTGGAGAAAATAATTGATTTCAAGGCATTAATGTTATATTTTAAAATTGACCCCTTGGCCTAGTGCATTAACTTGAAGTTGTTTTAAAATGTGGACATGAAGGGGGACGCCACATGAAGAGAATATTTAATATTTTCTAAAGTTATTTTATGCCTTCAAGTTGGACACCATATTGAGAGGAAATAAAGTGTTTTCAAATTTAAATTATTTCAAAAAAGGAGTTTAGGTTTCCCATTTTTGGAGGGAGATATGGAATTTGAAAAGTCACCTCCAATTCTATAAAAGAGAGAGTTTTCTCCAACATTTCTCATCCATTGTTTATGCTAATGTTATGCTATCAAAATGACTTTGTGAATTTGGCTTCGAGGAATGCTTACCTCCTAACATTTGTCCAATTTCGTGTTTGAAAGATAACATCTAGTTGGTTTATTGCTGCTTCTCATTCAGACTAGCAGATTTGGGCTTCAAAGTGGAGAATTTTGGTGATGTTTTTTAGTTTTGTGTTGCTGGTATTTCTATAGCTGAAAGTGATTTTTGTTAGCAACTTTTTGAGAAAATTTAATCTCGTTCTAGGTATTGATGCTTTGTGATTCTAGACCAAGGGCAACCCTTTCCACAAAAGATTGGAATTTAATTCAAAGTATTTTATTTTATCTTGCAAAATCGCCCCTTTTAGCAGGTCGTACCATTTCAAGAGGGCATTGAAGTTCGTGATAAATTATTGGTGGAGTTTTGATGCAATTTTGTAATTGCATATTGGGCGCCTATCCTCCAGAGAGTCATTGCAATTCATTTCATTCCATTTGGAGGTATTTTGAAGTAGTTGTGAGCATTTCATTAATTTACAGTTTGCTGGTTGATCATTTTCAGTTTGCTGGTTATTATTGTCAGACCTCTAGAAGTTTAGATTTTGGTTATGTTTCCAGCATTTGAGAGATAGTTTATTGTGGTGATCATCTTCTATCAATTGTGCTTTGATTCTATTGTAAATCTCTTGTAATTTGTAGCTGTTATTTATATTGTAAGACTGTAAACAATAGTACTATTTCAATCATTTTAATTGCTGCATATTCTTGTGTTTAATTTTATATTTGTAACCCCTAGATGGTTTACCGCCAGTGTGGAAAAAGAACATTCTAATATTTCATTTATTATCCACTGGAGAGTGGAGAATTCCCATCGATGAGTGGATGCTTGCCGCAATAGATGAATTGTTTAATTTGTAATCTTTCCCCCCACTGAATAAGTGGAAGTGTGGAAATATTTCATGGTTGGTTCACCGCCTAGTTTCATTCAATTTTAACTTCTCTTTCAGTTATTTTTCAATTTACTCCGCCATATGCTATCACCTTGCCTCTTGAAGGATCTTGGTGAACATTCTTGGCGTTGAGTGTATTCAATTGCTTATCATTTGGAAAGCTAACACTAAAAATTTGGCGTAGTGTTAGTTTGTGTTGTGAGAATTCAAGGAAAAAATTGGTAGGCATATTTCAAAGTGGCATATTATTATCAAGTATTTTCAACATATTTCATGTTATATTCTTCTTGTGCAAGTTGTTTCATTACAAGTGGTCTTGTAATAGAATAAACTGCACAAGAAGAATATAAAATGAAATATTCTAAAAAATACTTGATAATAATATGCCACTTCAAGGGGGAAACCTCCTATCCAATTCAAGGGGGATACCTCCAATATTCTTCAATAAGAACAAAATACTTAACATGATGATGAAATAAGACTCACAACCTCATATATATATACTATTTGTCTAAGATATCACCCAGGTCGACTTAGATAACCCTATATAAGCCCTAGGTCGACCTAACTAACAAAATAACAATATAATAATGATAATATGACTTAATTAAGAGCTAAGGTAGTCAAAATTTGACTACTCATAACACTATACACACTATAAGGGTAGGGGCATAACATTGCCCTCCTCTTTACAAAAGCATTGTCCTCAATCCTAACTTTTTTCATTTTCTTCTTCTTCATCTCCTTTTTTTAATTTTGCTTCTTCTTCTACTACTTCTTCTTGTTCCTGCTCTTGTTCTTCTGCTTGTGCTTGTTCTTTCTCTTTCTCTTTCTCTTTCTCTTTCTCTTTCTCTTTCTCTTTCTCTTTCTCTTTCTCTTTCTCTTTCTCTTTCTCTTTCTCTTTCTCTTTCTCTTTCTCTTTCTCTGTTCTTGTTCATGCTCTTGTTCTTTCTCTTTCTCATGCTCTTTTTCTTGTTCTACTTTTTTTTTCTTTTTCTTCTTTTTTGTGGCTACTTTTTGTTGTGAAGAAGTTCTAGAAATATAATTTTGTAATAAATCACACAAATAAATTTACAATAATATTTTTTTTTTTTGTAACTTACCAAGGCCTAGGTTATACTCTCTAAATGAAATCTCCCAAACATTTGGTGATTTACAGCCTTAAGAGTGAGTTTGTTGGAAAACCTAATTTTGTAATAAATCACTTATTTATGCTTAAAATTATTTTAAATTTGGTATTTACTCTCCACTAGTAGATCTTTAAAAACTCACTAAAAATTAGGAACCAATTCTTTAGGATTTGGGAGATATGCATCTTCCAAATAAATTGGGTAGAAACCCTAATTCTGCAATAATTCACTCAATTCTGCTCCAATTTCTTTGAAATATGAACTATAGCTTCTTTAATATGGTATTAAAAAACCCTTTAAAAATAATAAAAATAAATCGCCAAAATTTGGAAGATATGCACCTTCCAAAATGACCTCCAATATTAAGAAGACACTTTACTTCTATGGTGCCAAGATCATGCTATGATACCACTTGTAATAGATCAAATTGCACAAGAATATAATATGAAATATTTTGAAAGTACTTGATAATAATATGCCACTTCGATGGGGCAACCTCCTAATCCACTTCGAGGGGGATACCTCCAATATTATTCAATAAGAACACAATACTCATAATGATGATGAAATAAGACTCACAACATCCTATATATACTATTTATGTCTAAGATAACACCCAGATCAACTTAGATAACCCTATATAAGCCCTCAGATGACCTAAATAACTAAATAACAATATAATAATATAATATGACTTAGTTAAGAGTTAAGGTAGCCACAAGCTGACTAATCATAACACTATACACACTCTAAGGGTAGAGGCATAACATATGAGGATGGAATTGAATAGCTAGATGTTTTCAAGTAGGAACTAGAAGATAAAGAATATTGTAATGATAGATGTGATGTAGATGATAAAATACTCTAGTATGAGTGTAGTGCTATCCCTAAATATGACTTATTGGATCATGATTTTGAACATTTGAGGGAGCTCATGAAGCAAAGATTAATAAAATAAAACCTTATAATGAGGACATAAAGGTCCTCATTGATGTAAAAATATTGCAAGCTCAAGCTAGATATCAATTATGAGATGGGCATGTACCAACCTAGGGACAAATTTTTGTTAAGGAAATTAAAGCTGATGTAAATCTTGATAAGGAGAAACAAAGAGCATATGTAGTTAGAAATTACATCCTATCCAAAAAGGTGACGAGAAAAAATAGACTTTGTGCAATAGACAACAAGGAAAAAGTATATACCTAGGGCTCAAGAGTATTCCATACCATAAAGTATTGTTCTTGCCTCAAAAAAAAAAATCCTAATAAATAAAACTAAGAAAGATCAAGGACTACCATTGAAAGAGCTAAGTGGAGTTGAAGAGAAGAGGAATGGGCCAAAAGGTAAGAAAATTTATCTCCTCTAATGTAATTGTACCTTTTATTCTTGATGTGAAGGATGCAACTATTCCTAATGACAATATAACACAACTTAGTAGAAATGTTGAAGGATGAAAAATATATTAATTTAGGAAGTAGATGTACTAAAATATAATTTGGGGTGTATATGAAGTAGATGTGTTGAAACAAGGAAAATTCACTAAAATAGGGTACAAATGTGTTGAAGGGTGAATGGCTTACAGGTAGAAACATTGAAAGATTTTGGAGAAACTAATTTATAATGTAGATACACAAATGTGTGGTTTTGGAAGAAATTTTGATAGCTTTTGATGGGTTTTAGGTTTCAATTTTTAGATTTTTCGACCTAAGACTTGAGGATGGTGATTTTTAGGACGAATTTGATTTGATTCATGATGGATTGGAAGAAAGGTTTGATTAAGGATCTTGGTGGTTATGATTATGGACAGAGGATGAAGGTTTAGCTACGAGATAATTCAAGAATCAAGACCTTGGATGATGATTTGATTTGGATTTGATTATAGACTTATGATAGACTACGTTCCTAAGTAGGATTATTTTGATTACTTGCTCAATATAGGATAAGTTATCAAGAATGCATTTATTTGATGGTTTAATTTGATTAATTTAATAATTGATTATGGGTTTCAATTTTTATTTGGAGATTTTTGATTGGGTTGAAATAATAAGATCGATGGAATTAAGGATTGTGAATTAGGTAGATTGAATGGATTTGATTAGGGTTTTAGATATAAAAAATGAATTGGAAGAAATATTTGGAGGGAGTTAAGGTCCTTAGAAGCACAATTATGTAATTGAATAGGATAGGAGGATTAAGAAAAATATTAGGATGTAATAAGAGGATTATTAGATGAATGGGGTAAAAGACCTCAATTGGGTTGAATAACTTGATTTAGAAAATTAGGATGAAGGAGATTGGGAAATTGGATTTGATGGGGAATCTTGACCTTTGGAAACATTTTAAAATAATTAAATTCTTAAAGTATCATTCCAAGGCATCGAAGTGATCTTGGATTTGAGGGGTTGTATGGGTTTCAACGATGAAGACACACTAAGCACATTAACTACCGATAATAAGTAAAGTGGGAGTGGAAATCCATGTGGACCTACATATATAATATCTATTGAATGATTTGTAGCTAAGGAGTGTTAAATTACATGGGATCCCTTACCTTTGGAGGCCAAATTATTTATCTACGGTTAATTATACCTCTCATCACTCAAAATTAAATTGTGGATAACTTCTTCATCTTAACTAGTATTTGATGCACTACAAAGAAGGATAGTTGATTGGTATTATACTAGGATTGAATGAGGGTTTCTAAGTGCATCCTCAATATATGAAAAGGGTGCATGAGGATATATTTTATATATGAAAGGAAAAGATGTAAAATAATTGGGAGAAGAGGGCAACCCACCCTTCTCCTTCAGTGATAGTAACCCAAGGTATATGACAAGATTTCACTTCCAAGAGGCATGTTTTTGGACTCATCCCTAATTTTTATACTTTGTCAAAATTTTGGAGTTGGGATTGTCCCCTAGGGTGATGAAATACCTAGGTAGGCCCCATGAAAGGATGTTCCAACCACTTTTGTTCATGCAAGATTACATGATGTGAAAGAGGAGAGCATACACGATTAGTTCCTTGGGATAAAAGAAAATGATAAAAGATAAGAAACCAATTTAATATTTTGATCTCCAAGATCATTTTAAGGCTCAATGAGAGAGCATATGCTTAATTATGGCCTTAAAAACATGGCGTACGAGATTAATTCCACTTAATAAATTGAAGTGTGCCTAGATAAGTGATAAAAAAATTCTTTAGAAAAGTTTGCTACAAATTAGATGCTAGTTGTTTAAATTTTTTCTTGGACATGCATTCATCAATAGATAATGCTAATACATAAGGCATAACAAATAAATTATTAGTGCAAGGGGTTGGGAAATTTCAAATCCCAATAAAAATGATTACTTTTTTATAGAGGTGGATATGTTGAAGGAGAAAAATTGCTAAATTAGGGTGTGAATGGATTGAAGTGTAGAGAATTCACCCTAGTGATAAGCACATACACTACAATGGGTGCACATCCATCAAAAAATGTTATAGACCCGTCAAACTGTGAACATGCTTAGGAAACAATATTAAATCTACAAAAAAATAGGGTCCAACCTACAAAATAGAGCTTTGAGGAATGGTTTTTGGATATCAGGACACCTTAAATGATCATCATTTGTTGAAAAATATAAAAAAAATGTGAAATGAGATAAAAATAAAGTTAATAAATTGATTTGTGGATCCAACACTTATGTGAGGATATGGTGCAACATGTTGTAGACCCATTGAAACATGATCAAGGCTAAAAAAAATGGTCAAAACCTACAAAAATTAGTGTTAAATGGTTTTAAAATAGAGCTAGGATTGTATATAAAACCTTAGGACACTATTTCCCTATAAAATCACAAGGTTAGGGGCCCAAAAACAATAAAAAATTGGCTAAAACAAAGATGGTTTCATGACCCTATTGGGCTTCCTGGCTTAATGTGGATCCATTAATTCATGTTGCACATATGATGATATGTGAAGTCCATGACACTTGTGTGTTACAGAAATGTTGCAGGTTGAGCATATACATTGATTTAGGAGCTAATACACTAAAACACAACAAATACATTGATATGGAACTTGCATGTGACAAAAATATAAAAACATGTGGAAATAATTAGAAAAGGGACACGAGTCCCCACCAAGTGTGTCAAAGATGTGTACATACAAATTGGAGTATACAAGAACAAGTTAAAATATAGTAACCTATTTTACTCACAACATATGCAAAAATTTGATTAAGTAAATGATTAATAAACATTGATGAAGACATGAAAATAGCTCACCAATACCAACCCTTGTTGAACCAAGCTATGATGGTTGTGTTCAACTATGGTTGATTTGGTGATATGCGAGTGTTCTTACTAACAAAATAACATTATATTCCAAGCAAAGATATAGATGGCTTGAGTTGCATCTAATTTATATATTTTTTGGATGAAAGACTAGATGGATTGGATTGAGCCAAATGATCAAGGGCTCAAATTGGTTGAGAGAATTGGGTTGATGAGGAGAGGACAAATGTTTCTACTTGGTTGTTGAGGATTGACATGTCCAATATCAAAGGGAAATAAATGGTTGAGGATTCCATTGGAAGAATTGGATGGTCAAGATGTAAAGGGTACTTTGGAGTACCTTGGGAGTATGTGTAAATCCTTGGCCATGTGACATGTATCAAGGCCCACATCACATGTAAAAAGACACATACCTTTTGTTCTAAGTTCTATGCTTGTGTACAATTTTGGAGGATGTACATGATGTGGTGGGTTGGACTAAGGTTAAGAATGTGCAAGTGGGGATTAGTGGGTCAATTTTTTTAGCCCACTTAATAAAATTTGGATAAAATAGATAATTAAATAAATAGGTATCTTTATTTAATTTTTGAGATGAGGATGGAACTCTCAAATAAATAAATATTTAGATTTATTAAACCTAAGGTGGACTATAGGATGATGATTAATGATTTAAGCAAGGAATAATGGTCAAGTGAATAGTGATGAATACTCATTTTATTAATTAAATAATAAAATATTATTTAATTAATAAGGGAATAGAAATTGGATAAATGGGGATCAATTCAATCAATTATAGAGGAAATGGCCAGGTAATTTATTGAAATGATAATGTGTCAATTTCAAGTTGTTACAATCATTATTTTGATGATCACATATTGGCCAAAAAATTTCTTCACTCTCTTAAGGAAAAGTGTTAAGAGTGGTTCTATTCTTTACCAACCATTTTATCCATTCTTTTGACCATATTGGTCACCTCTTAATGAAGCACTTCCAAGTAATCATGGGCTTGCAATCCAATTGCATGGACCTTGTGTATTGGAAGCAAGGTATGAATGAAAAGGTAATCGAGATTATCCTAGGTAAGAGTTTAGAACTATGCCACACTTTTATAAAGAAAATTTCCAACACAAATATAATTTTTCAACTTACACTACTTAAAAGTGATGTTTATGTTTTGAGTTTTAAAATAATGTAAACTAATGAAATGTAAAACTCTTAATGTAGTTTATGTTCATAATTTTTTAAAATTTTAAAACTATCAATCACACCTAGTGTGCAATGGTTACATCGATGGTTTTTTGTTAATTTAGAATTTGTATGGATATAGCTTAGTATTTGACATTAAGTACAGTAGAATGTAATTGTGAAATGCTTTGAACTAAGAAGAAAAGCAATTTGAAATAAATATTTGTTTTGTGTGGGAAGATGGAATAGAAGTGCTAATTAATGATGATATATATTATTATAATATTTGAAACTTAATAATATTGAGTATACATTGGAAACATTAAATTAATATATTATAAATTTAAATTATAAAAAATAACAATATTAGTGGAAATTTAGCAACAATATTTAATTTTTTACTTTCTTTGTATAAAGTGCAATGATTATTTTGATAAGCTAAATTCAATGTATTTAAATATGTTATTCTAAACTATAATAGTTTTTTTTTATTTGTAGAATATAATAATTTACTTTTTGTTTTTTGTTTTTTGTTTTTGACCTTTATAATATGAATGTGAAGCATATTTTCTAGTGAAAATGTAGAAAGAATATCCAATTCTTTGTTTTCTTTCTTTCTTTCTTTGATTATTTTATATTCGGTTCATTGAATGGTTAGATTTTTAAACCAATAGTCTTGCATCATGCTAATATGATTTATACACTTTGAATATTAGTGGAAAATTATAAACAATATCTAATTCTTTTCTTTCTTTCTTTGTATAAAGTGCAATGATTAATTAGATAAGGTAAATTCAGTGTAGTAATTTTTTTTTTTGTAAAATATAATAATTATGGTTTTTTTTTGTTTTTTTATTTTTGACCTTTATAATATGAATGTAAAACATATTTTCTAGTGGAAATGTAGAAATAATATTTGATTCTTTGCTTTCTTTCTTTGTATAAAGTGTTTTATTTTTTAAATATTATTTTTATTTATTTTATATTGGGTTCATTGAATGGTCGGCCATCATTCTACTGTTGGAGTAAATAAGTCATTATCTAATAATTAATTAATCATCAATTAATTATTAGAGACTTTCTTACTTTAGTTCACTTAAGCTAAACTTGGGAGTTGATGTTTAATCTTTATTATTAGATTGGACTAAATTTAGGACAAGTTGTCTCATTGCATGAGATTAAAACACTTGTCACTATCTTATTAATCCATATGTAGGGTTTTCTTGTGCATTGTTTATATAAGCATGCACATTCATTTGTAATATTCATCTAGGTTATTTGCATCAATAAGAATTCTCAGGTTATTGAGCACAATCTCACTTTTGATATTCTCTATTGTGATAGATAATTGCTTGCAGATGTTTCATGGGAGCTGTGGATTGAATCAGTCAATTCTAACATGGTATTAGTCGTCAAATTTAACCTAGCACTTTGCTGACGTCAACATGATGTCATCGTACAAACAACTTGCTCAACCCCCCTCCTAGCACTGATTTGTCTTCAAAGAGTAGCTTTTTCCTTTTTGGCATAACTTGGGCATATAGTGTCAAAATTGACCAAATGAGATATCGTCTAAAAGCTAGTTCTGTGAACTTTCTAGTGGTGTAGGTCTCATCATCAAATTTTGTCAGTGGTTCCTATTATTCTAAGTCAAAGTTAAATCATCATTTTGCGCTTCCAAGTTCGTAACTTTGTACCTATATCTCTGATTTTCACGATTCAAGCGACATTGGAAATGTATTTTAGAGCTCTTCATATCTATTCATTCACTTTTTTAGAATCTTCCCTAGGTACGTTTTATTCAATATTTTGTGTTTTCACACTTTGATTAATTACTTGGATGTCTTGGCACCTGGAAAGGATCTTTTTGCTAAGGATGGCATCATTTGATCTACTTTATCAGTACTGAGGTTATTAGTCTCCAATTTTTTCATTTGAGTGAGTATCATGGGTTTTTTTGTTCATCCTTTTGTGATCAACTTGGAAAAGGATAACTATTAGTCTTGGAAAAATGGCATCCTGACACATCTCAGATGGCTTGATATTTTTCCTTATTTTTATGGACTTACATACCTACACTAGACACACCAAGGAGTTTATCAGCATGAGGTATCATCAAAGATCATATTGTAGGGGTTACATGTTATAGTGTTGATCTTGACACTCTGTATGTTGTGTCGGACATTGAATGTCCCCACATACTTTGGAAAATACTTTGGGAGATTTGTGGAGACCATCATATCTCTCCATACCTAGAGAATCCTGCTGCAGATTGTCTCATCCCTCTTACATATGCAGATTCCATACCCTTTGATGGTAATACTTTAGAGAAGCTTTAGTATATCACAGGTCTTGCATGTTTTGATGGTTTAGAAACTTGCATTCATGTTCCCACTCTTCAGATCGAGACTACATCATCATCACTTGTTTTTCCTGATCAGTTTGACATCGCCACATATTTGGCCCCTATTGATTCAGTGTAGCAGGACATACATCTTCCAAACATTGCTACTTGGGATTCGTGTCTTACATACATATCATCATTATTTGTAGAGTCTCAAATTGCAGATTTGGAGGATTACTTTGAGGACATTCATTTCCTCTTTTTTGACAGCCACATCAACACTGTTGGCCCACCATCTTCATTGCCTTTGCAGCTTGTTCTATATTAGTCTTCATAGGATTCTAGATTGACATCATCACTTTTTGACATGTGGATATGTGAGCAATTTTTAGAGGCACACATCATCTGGATTTGGATTCCAAAATCACCCATTCTTTTGGATTGGATTCTCCAATCACCAGTGGATATGTTTCTTCCTAAGGGGAGAAATGTTGTTTGTAGGCAGTGGATTATATTTTGTCCTCAGGCATTCATCATTGACATGAGAGCTCTTTCTTTTTGGGGGGGTTCATATCCTCATTTTATCTCTCCTATCAAGGGGAAATTTATTGTACTTGCATGATAGAAGTAGTCCTTGGGGGGTCACATTTAGTCCTCCTTCTATCCTTCTTTCTCTAGTACAGTCATTTCTTTTTCTCTATTTTGGAGAGGAGTTTTTCCCATGTGCTTTTCTCCTTTTTCTCTAGTTATGAGAGATTTCAGTTGCTTGTTCATGGGTAACTCATCAATCCTTGTAGCTGGGACCCATTTTGCATTCATTTAGCTTCCTTTATCAGTTGTTTAGTTTCTCCCTAAGTTGATCTTAACGGGGGGTGTTGGAGTAAATAAGTCATTATCTGATAATTAATTCATCATCAATTAATTATTAGACTTTTTTACTTTAGTTCACTTAAGCTAAACTTAGGAGTTGATGTTTGTGCATTGCTTATATAAGCATTCACATTCATTTGTAATATTCATCCAGGTTATTTGCATCAATAAAGATTATCAGGTTATTGAGCACAATCTTGTTTTTGATCTTCTCTATTGTGATAGGTAATTGCTTACATGTGTTTCATGAGAGTCGTGGATTGAATCAGTCAATTCTAACATCTACCACATTCTCAACCATTGATCATTAAAGTCAGTCGGTAATGTTCGTATAGGGAACACCTTCGGCATAATAAAAATATTTGGATATACTTTTTGTAAATTTAAGAGAAGAATATTAATTGCTAATTTTTTTAAAAAGAGAGGTTGATGGTATGTTGCAAAAAATTATTAATTTTTCTCTTATTCTCATATAGATAACTTGAAAATCTAGTGCATGAAAACAAAAAAATCAATGAATATTTTATTTTTCACAATTTTTTAAAGTCAAATTTAATAAAAATGTCATAGTTTTCATGAGAAGTCAACTTCTGTCTTTTTTTTTTTTTTATCATTGACAAAAAATACCCTCTTGGAGAAGATTCTCTCCTCTAATGTACCATTTTTTAAAATTTCTAATCAACCTAGTGTTTGATTATAAAAACCTATTTGCAATAATTTTTTAAAAATCATAGTAAAAATATATTTAAAAAATAAATTATAGACTCCAAGCTCTACAAAATAATACTTTCATATTTTCATGAAAGTAGCCTTGGAGAAATTTTGATTTGAAGTTGATTTTTTATTGAATTTTCCTCAAAAGAGGGGTTAAGCTACCACAAACAATTTTGAGTGAAAGTATTTTGACTAGAATGCTTTCACTTGAAAAGGTTTCAATCAAACATTACATGCAAATTTAACCTACTTTGAGCTTTCAAATCAAATTATATCTATTTAGTGGTTTCAAGTGAATGGGTTTCATTGAAAATATTTTGTGTCATGTAGGTGCTAAGTAGCTTTTGGAAAAATTGTTTAATCCAAAACTATTTTGTTGGTCAAAAGCATGACACAATTCTATACTTTTACCCTTCAATTTTATCAATCCATTATTTTTTAGACTTCCTGATTCAAATATGTGTAGTTATTCACTATAAGCTTTGTCATGTAAATTTGTGACAATATTATCTTGCTTAAATCCTTTCTTTCCCCATCTTTGTATTGAATTATGTGATTATGAATAGATAATGGGTCACTTTGATACTCTCTCCTCTTGTTTGGCCCTAGTTATCCCAATCACATCATCATCCTTGTTCCCTTCCCAATGTAACAAGTACCCTACAAAGAATGATATAATAATTTCTTTTCTCTCAAATTCAATTCCAAACCTTCTATCATCCAAGTAGATCTATTAGCTCTTATTCTCCTTCTATTTTGGTTGTGTCCCTTTCCCCTAAAGCCAAATATTGGTTGACTAGGCTATTCAATCCTCTCCATGTCATCTATCTTCCTTTTGACTATTGGATACCTCCCTTACCCTTCCCAATATCTATGATCCTAAGGCCTTCTTCTAGTACCATTGAGCTAATGGTTACAACATTTATTGATGCATACAACTATGACACCTTCTATACAATCTTATTGATAATAAGAAAATACAAGTGCAATGGGATAATGATAAAGGAAATAAGTTAGAGCACATCCTAATGCCAAATTAAAAGTATTTTCCAAACCCTTCCCAAAACATAACAAATCATGTAGATCTTGAGGTACCATCCTCTTTTGTAGCCACTCTTGTTTCCTTCACCAACATTGCTATGCTTGTCATGTCCTATTCTTTAGACATATTCTCTTTCTCAAATATTGTAAATGTTTTAGAGTTTGGTCCCTCTAGTTCCTAGTGTATTAGTAGCTATCCTCTCCTCCCTTTCTTATCACCTCCCATCTCAATGAGATCCCTCACAATAGCTACCAAGGCTTGCTATATATAAAGGAAAATTTATACCTTAGAAATGTTACTAGTGTTTATGTGGGCCCCAATTGTACCTTTTGTATAATTTCATAGGATTACTTTGTAAGTGTGTTATTAAATTATGAGTCCTATGTTGTTTTAGGAGCATCATTGAGATGTGTCAGTGATACATTCATTAATGCTCATCATGCCTAATCTTCACCATCCATGTGGGACCAAAATATGTAAATGTGCCACAGTATTCCATCCTCACCCCTCTTTTCTTTAGCTTTCCTCCCTTCTCCTTAATACTTGCAACCTATTCTAGTCTCTACCCTCTTTGAACCATAAAAATAAACCTAAAGAAAAACCTTCACTGAAACCCAAACCAAGCCTACCCCAATCTCCTCTACACATCATCTCTCATCTCCCTCCCAAACCTAATCTACTCCTTAACCACCACTTGAGAGCCATCCTCCTACTAGAAGACCACAAAAATGGTTGAGAGTAGTTGAATTATTTTACCCTCCCCTTTCTCTCCTCTACTTATCCATCACATTTAATATCAACCTCTACCATTCCACCCTTTCGCTAATCTCTCAACCATCCACCTATCCCTTGCATTCTTGATTCCTAACCCACACTACCTTCTTCTATAACCCCACCTCCTTACCTAAACCCTAGCCTATATTTCCCATTGAGCCATGTCACTCTTCCTTCCTAGATATTTTTCATCCTCTAGGGTTGACCTTTTCCATCCCCTTCCTAAGCATAAATATAAATTTGATCCCTAATCAATCCCTCCATTATACAAACCAAAGGCCAAGATTGACACTATTATAACACTCTAGCACCACCCACATCCCATTCTCATTTAAATGTGGTGGTAGGCTACTAATGACATCTAGATAATGGAGTGTCCATGTTTATCAAGAATATGAAGGATCACAAATTTGTTGTTTCTTCAACACTTGAATTGACACCTCACATTCTTAGTGAGGCTCCATTTTCCTAAATGAAAGATCTTCCATCCTTTTCTATGCTATTTAATCCCACTCCTACTATTCCTTTCTCTAAGATCATCAATACCACTAATCTTGTTAATGATTCCAACAAATATGGGAATCCTCATTCTCCTTATAATGTTATTAAGGCATAATATATATTCTTTCTTGACCTCCTTTATTTACTCCTTTAAAACCCTGTCGTCTATTAATATCATTGGACAATTTTACTTTTGGTTGTGGGGACAAGGTAATTTATTAGTTGAGCATTAAGGCTCAATAGTCATTATGTGTTTATTAGCTTAACTTGGATGACATATTTTACTCCCATAAGTGAATGGTTATAGGTAGAGCACCATTTTGTGTCTTTCTTCTATTTGTACTTACTCTTCTTCCAATGGGAATTTCTCTCTACCCTAACACATTTTGGGTTTGATGCAAGCATTGAAGTGTCAAATCATCCTTCATGCTAAACCATTTTTAAAAAAGAGAAAAATGCTTTATTTTTATGTGTTTCCTTCCTTATTTCCCTAGGGATGAGGCAAAGTACTTTGTCTTCTCTACAAAATTATGTTCACCTAAATAGAAACTTGTTTTTTAAAATTTCAATCTCTATTTTTTACACTCTTTCCTTTGTACTTGTAATTCTATGCATTAGGGGGATGATGACAATTCCTCTATAAATTTAGTCAAAACACGTATTGACCCTAAAATATATAGATCCCTTGTGTATTGCATGATGGTTTCTCATCCTTATGTGACCAGATTTCATCTTTTAATTCATCTGTTGGGCATAATTTCTAGTTCACCATTTTATTTTCTCTATGGTAGCAACCTATTGTGTCCTTATTTTGGGGGTAAAAGTGGTTTCTTATTGCCTAGTCCCTAAGGGCATATGTCTTATTTGCATGTCCCCTATTTTTAGCACGTAATGCACATATTTTCTCTCTTTCTCCCATTTCTCCTTGAAATGATTACATCAAATCCTACTCAATCATTTTAATGGAAGCCATAAAATATACATTCTTATCTTGAACATGCTTTCATAGCATTTCCCATTTGATTTTGTCCCTTAAGCTACAACTATATGGCCTTTGAGCCAATATTAGTTTATGAAGCTCAAACAAATCCTATTTTATGGAGCCTAAGCCAATCTTGCTTATGGTCCCTACATGTCATTCTTTATCATTCCTAACAACCAAACCTAATAGACCTAGAATCATATCTTCACTCTGCCTCTACATTCTTATCTCTCTCTTATGACTATATAAAAGTCCTCTTACATATATATAGATCTTTCTCTTAACGGATGTATTGATTTATTTCCTAGTTACTACATGTATGTTTGATTAAATATGGCATGCTAACATGTTTATGTTTTAATTTTTGTTTTTTTTGTTAGTTTTAGATTAAAAAAATGTAAGCAATAAATAATGCAACACATAAGACAAATGAGCACAATAGTTTACCTTGGAAAAACCCTCCTTCTTGAGGGAGAAAAACCCAACCAAATATATCTCTTATATATAGAAAAAATAAGAGCATAAATCAGCTTTACAGTTAGACCCTTCTCAAGGGAAAACTTGACACAAAGAATGATGAGAATCTCTTCTTGATACAATCAAATATTAATCTCCTTGAAGTCGAACTGCTGCTACAAAATTATGATCTGCTGCTAGGACGTGAACTTCTCCTTGAGAGTGCGAATTGAAATGAAGAATGAATTGATGATTTTATGAATCAACTTCACCTTGTATATATACAAAAGAAGGCCTCTCTTCATTTAGGTCGGCCTCTTTTAAGGAATAAAAAATAAATAATATAATTTATAATTAAGACTAACTTGCCTTATTAATTATTAATTATTTAAATTTTGAGAGAAAGATATCTCCCGCCGCTATAAAATCAACACTCCCTCTTAGCTAGGGAGGTATCTTTCCAGATATCCATGTCATGGAGTCTCTCAACATGACACCCAAAATTCCTACACCCATTTGTGGAAAAGAGTTCATCACAGAGTCTCTCAACTTGATGTCGTCATGGAGTCTCTCAACATGACGTCTCATCTCAGTCTCAGAGATGAACAAGAGCTCGCACCTCATATTTCTCCATCTCAAAGAAATATACACTACAAGGGCTTTCGCCTCATATTTCTCTGTCTTAGAGAAATATACACTACAAGGGATTTCACCTCATATTTCTTTGTCTCAAATAAATATACGCTACAAGGGCTTTCACCTCATATTTCTCTGCCTCAGAGAAATATACGCTATAAGGGCTTTCACTCATATTTCTCCATCTCAAAGAAATATACGCTACAAGGGATTTCACCTCATATTTCTCTATCTCAGAGAAATATACACTACAAGGGCTTTCACCTCATATTTCTCTATCTCAAAGAAATATACACTACAAGGGCTTTCACCTCATATTTCTCTGTCTCAGAGAAATATACATTACAAGTCTTAATGATGATGTGACTCCCTCTGAAGCTCCAAGTATGGCATCAACCTCCTGACCTCCTCGTCCAAGGTTGCCTTTGTTGGTTTGTCAGACTCCCTATGAATGTTAATTCCTCCTTTTGATCGACTTTAGAATGAGAACCCTTTTGAATTGACTTTTGAGCTTGGCTCCTTCTGAGTTGTCCCTATGTCAATTTCTACAAAAGAAACATGTTGTGTAGACCTGAATTTGCAGTCTCGAGCAAAGTGGCCGTACTTGTCACACCTGAAACATGAATGTGAGAGAGATCCTTCTTCTTCAGTTTTAGGGTAGAATATGATTCTTTTTCTCTATTCCTCTTTCTTCATTTGCCTCTTTCTCTAGAAGTATGTGTAGCAAGAACTTGATTTTCTACATCATGATAGTTTCACCCAATTCTTCTTGCTGCCAACTTGGACTCTTCTTGAATACAATCAGCTCGAAGACGATCAAACTTGGGCAACTTGGATCTCCCACTGATGCTCTGAATAAAGGGTTCCCAAGATTGAGGAAGACCATTTAGTGCCAACATAGCAAGATCTTTGTCTACAATTATATCCCCAATAATGCTCAACTGATCTCTCAAATTAACAATCTTTATAAAGAATGAGATGACTGAATCATCTTTAGCCATTTTTACATGGTGAAGTTGTTGTCTCAAAGTAAGGGCTCTACTGGTGTTGTTGATCTCATACAATCCTTTTAGAGAGTTAAACATTTCTTTAGTTGTCTTCAACTTGGAGATGATCGGTACTAGGTGATTCATCACAGAGTCTATCATGATCTTTCTAGCCTTTGTGCCATTTTTCTTCCACTGAATTTTCTCAGTATCATCGGAAGGCTTGGGCATATCACTTTCCATGAAATCAAGAAGATCATTCTCCTCTAATGCAATGAGTACCCTGAGTTTCCAAGAGTTGAAGTTTGAAGCTCCATCAAGCCTATCTTCTACCTTGACACCACTCACCATCTTCTTTTTCCGCACAAATTCACCTTCAAATATTTTTTCTTAGGTCTGTAATAATTTAAAACTTTAGATCTGCAATACTTCAAGATCTGCCCTAGATGAAAAGTTGACTTGAATACTTAAGCAAATCTAATCAGATCTTTTCTTAGACCCGCTCTGATGCCATGTTAGTTTTAGATCAAAAATGTAAGAAATAAATAATGCAACACTTAAGACAAATGAGCACAATAGTTTACCTTGGGAAAACCCCCCTCCTCGAGGGAGAAAAATCCAACAAAATATCTCTTATATATAGAAAAAATAAGAGCAAAAATCTGCTTTTCAGTCAAACTCTTCTCTCAAGGGCAAACTTGACACAAAGAATGATGAGAATCTCTTCTTGATACAATCGAATATTAATCTCCTTGAAGTCGAACTACTACTACAAAATTATGAACTACTGCTAGGATGCGAACTTCTCCTTGAGAGTGCGAATTGAAATGAAGAATGAATTGATGATTTGATGAATCAACTTCACCTTGTATATATACAAAACAAGGCATCTCTTCATTTAGATTGGCCTCTTTTAAGGAATAAAAAATAAAAAATATAATTTATAATTAAGGCCGACTTGCCTTATTAATTATTTATTATTTAAATTTTGAGAGAGATATCTCCCGCCGCTATAACATCGACATTTTCTAGCTTATGTTTTTCTTAAAAACATTTGTCTTACAAATCATTATATCCTTTTCACAATTCATTATGCAATTTCTTGCACTGATTTTATGTACTTTAACTATATCATCTAATGAAATAAGCCCACTAAAATGAGATTTAATTTTTGATTTATAGTCTAATTCTCAATCTAATGACAAGAATCACATTCTAACCACATCAATTTTAAGTCTGAATCCAAAAAAAAATTACCAATGAGAGAGTTATCAAACCTTAGAGTGGAACGATGCAGACTGAATTAGGGACCCTAGAGTGCCAACCATCCTTAGCCAAAATAGTGTCTACAGAGAGAGTATGAGTAAAATTGCTCTTACCTCTGAGAATATCATCTTAGGAACACTGGCCATCCTCGAGGCCATCAATGGACACAACCTAGAACAGAGGACCCCTCAACAGGAGCATGAATTTCATTGTGGCCACCGTCCAACATAGGGGTAATTGGGGAGCATAAAACAACCACCACCTGCCCAGTGGGGCAGTCAACCACAGGCCCGTAGCAGCTCGAAGAAACCACACAAATCTCGTCTGCAGTCCCTTCAACAGACATCTCTTCTGTAACAACTCTACAGGACACACCAGAATAGGGATTTGGAGGCAAGGTAGACGGTGTGAACCACATGGGTTCCCTGATTTTTTTGTTGTTGTGGTGGATGATATTTTATTAGTTCCTGTCTAGGCAGAACATTTATGCATCTCGTGCATTCTATTTCTTTTTTATTAAATCAGTCAAAATTGATTTAAATAGTTATAAATTTGTCATTTATCTTTTTTAATATTGATTCGTATTGAAAATAGTTTGTACAAATTTTTATTTTATTTTTTAAATTACATGTCTTATTGAATCAAATGTCCACTATTGTATAGGTCATAGAATTTGATCGAATGTCAATTATATTAATGACTTGAATGTCATGACCACTGTTGTATACGTCATAAATTTTGACCAAATACCAACTACGTTAATGACTTGAATTCCATGACCACTATTGAATACGTCATAGATTTTAACCTTATTGTTAACTCAATTTTTAAGATTACAAATTTCATATGGATCTGTTTTGAATTGCAGGAGTAGACATGATAAATTTTGACCACGTGCCACGACTTGAATCCCATCACCACTATTGTATGTCATAGATTTTGACCTTATTGTATACTGCATTAAAAGTGTATGATTTCAGTTCTTTAATAATCTTTCATTCAAGTTGCGATCGAGTCAGTTTTGAGCATTACAAATTTCATGTGGATCTGTTTTGAATTGCAGGAGATGAATTTATAAAGGGCGTTGTGTAACTCGTGGTCAGATTCATCTCTTAAGTGAGTCTACACTACCTTTTTGTTTTATCTTGAAAAAACAACTCAATCGATACAGTTTTTAATTTCCCATTTTGAGCACCAGGAAATGTGTGGATAGATTTTCACAGAATATAGATAAGTAATTGGACACAGAAAGCTGTAATCTTTATTGCATGCTGGTTCTAGTTTGGTTGAAACACACGTAATGAATTTGTTCTTTGCTACAAAACTCATTTGTTGTGATGTTGAATAAAGAATTGTATACTAAATCCATCTTCCTGGATTCAATCACTGCAATCTATGAATTTTTCTTAGGCCCTACAAACATATATCGACGAAAACTGTGGGGTGGACTTCTTAAGGAAATGATTTCGACATGATTTGGTACTAAAATTGTAATTAGTAGAAACCTCTGGAAACTATTGAAAACTTAGAAACTCTTGTGAACGATATTGGAACTTTAAGAAATGTTTGGTACAGCCAAAACTAGAGCAGAAAATATCTTGAGAGAGCTTGAAACTGTGAAAATCTTTCCAAATTTCCCAAAGACATCTTTAGAAGTTTCTGGCCCGTCTCTAGGGGTTTCAAAAAGTTTCCAGGATAGGGGAACATTTCAACAATCTGGAAACAGGGTACAAAGTTACCAGAAACAATTTCCTGTATCCATAGGTTAATATCCAAAATAAACATCAGCCAGCTGCTCGATGATATAAACTAAAACCCATCAATCCATTGCAAGTAGGGTTAAGTAGGGTGAATCAGAACAAACACTTTAATTGGCTATGTAGATGACTGATGAGAGACTATTGGATTTTCTCAATGGAGTTGAAACAATCAATAATTTATAGGTTGCACAAATTTCTAGTCTCAAATTTCTAGTTTCCTTTAGCTAATCTGCCAAGGTGGATTTGCATTTGGAAAGAATGGAACCTTGGTGGTTTATGGTTTAAACATTTTCACCAGTTAACCACAGATCACTTGAGAGACTAATGGACCTTTATCATTGGCAAGGTCCTCCGAACTCAAAGACTAGTAACAAAACCTCCCGGGCTATGGTTATGCAGATTAGCTATGGATACTGTTAATGTTATAACAGCGTCGGTTGATCCTTCCAGCTCACGTTCTTTGAGAAAGTCTTAAATTGAATGTAGCCATCGGCTATTCAATTTACATCTTATTATATTGTGTCTTATAAATTGGCCGACATGTATAATTCGATATCATAAAGGTTACTAAATTTCTAAGGCCGACTTCATTGAGAGAACATGAAACATTGTAAGAGGCCGACATTAAGTCTTCGGTTCCTACAAAGGATAGTTATTGATTCATTTCACAACACGAAAAAGTCAATCCTTGCCAATGAAAAAGTGCGAACAATAGCAAATGAAAAGTGCGAACTCAATTAAAGCTACCGACTCCATCATTATCAAGTGCGAACAGGTTCTATTTGTGTAAAGGCGCAAACTCCATCAAAGATCTGTGCGAACTCTGAAGATCCGTGTGCTCATACACCAGTAATCAGTGCGAACTCTGAATCTCAAATGCGCATTCACCAGTTCAGTGTTTCCATTCAAGGTCGATCTCTATAGTGACCGAATCTTGAAGTTACCAGTTCGATCTATTTAAGTGTTGTCAAAGTCTGAGAGGTTGAAGACCTACTGTATATTGTTAGATCTATATTCTCAGGTGTGATCTAGAGCATACTATCTGTCATTCCTTATTGCTTGACACCTGTTATTGGTCTTGTGTTAGATGTTATTGTATTTTGCAAATTTACTGCTGTCGCATCTAATATAAGAGAGATTTTTGTTGCTGGGTTTTTCATCCTCAAGAGGAGGGTTTTCCCAGTCGCATCTAATATTTTTTCTGATTTGATTTAATTCTCTGTGCATTTAGGGTGATTACAAAACTTAACATGGGGTCAGAGCGGGTTTGAGGATCGTGATCAGCTTATTGCATTCAGCTTGTCAAAATGGTGTATGATCTGAAGGTGGAAGGTCCATTCGATTGATGTCTCATTCAGCATTATCAAGCTGTATACCTTCCAACTCCAACACCTGGATAATTGACAGTGGTGCCTCCCGCCACATAACCGGATTCAAGGAACACTTATCAAATTTGGTGGAAAAGGATCTGCACCTCAAGTCATCATTCGTTTGATGCCATGGGTTTGGAACTCCACACTTCACTTGGATTCTGGCATTTCGTTTCAATTGGGTAATGTTCTTTATGTTCCTGGCATCGAGCGTAATCTTATTTCTATTTCAGCTTTGGAAGATAAAGGATATCAAGTTGCCTTCTCCAAAGGCAAAGTTCTAGTGTGGATGCAGAACTCTAACTTCAAGGATGCTCAAGTAATTGGAGTAAGACATGACAACCTCTACAAGGTCTGCTCACATCCGCTTCAAGCATTGGTTCATGACTCTACCAGTCTTTGTGATCTTTGGCATCGGAGATTGGCTCACTTACACTTCCGTGCCCTGCCCATTATGGAAAAGATGGTGACGGGTCCTCCTAAATTCAACTCGGAGCACGAAGGTACATGCAAGGGCTGCGCAAGAACATAAAAGCCCTTTCATAGTAGAGAAAATAGATCTAACAATTAGTCCTAATTCATTCTATCCTAATTAGATTATGGATGATACTCTAGGTTGGGCATTGGACGCACTGCAAACCCCCAGAGAAGATCAGCCATTACTCCCTTCTCCACCTGGAGTTTGGCCTTGTGGGCACAAAGGCCATTCCATGGACCACAGAAGCATTCACTTATACGATAATTCTAGTCTAATCAGTCAGAAATGGAACCCAAAAATACTCCTGACATTCAGGTCAGAGACACATGGAGGCCAACGACAGATGGAGCTTGATCCAGTTGAACCCTTGGAACCTACTGATGGGCCTACTGACATTGCTATTGGGAGGAAGAGACCTCTATGGGCTAGTCGCACTATGCAAGAGGCTGAATGTAATGCCCCGCCACGCAACCCTAGAGGAAGTTGCAATTCACCACTTAAACGTACCAATTTTTTTTTTTTTGTTTAAGTATAAATAACATGTAAGGTGAATTCATAATGCCAACAACCTCTAAGGCCACGAGACAAAGATTACTTAAAAACCCAACATCACATAACATTAACATAAACCGAAATATTAATCACTTAAGGAAATGAAACAACATACATTCCATTCAAGATAAATTACAACAAGGATAAATAATACCTTATGATTCCAATTTAACCTTTAAACATTAAGGTTACATCACTCATTCCCCGAATGAGGTAAGTCCAACACTCATAATTACAATTACAAATTCCACCTCGAAACAAATGAGGGGTAATAAAATACAATAAGAACTAAAAGAACAAGGCATGAGAAGCAACTGATTCCCACGAGCTCTCCAGCTGGAAATCACGAGCACACGAACATGAAGAAGAACCAACGGAAAGAGATGCACGCCACCCGACCACGTGGAACCCAAAGGGCCCACTCCCTCCGTGCTAGGAGATAGTAACAAGGATTTCCTAGACAAGACCACCAACCTCTAGACACAGACTTACACCAAAACTGAATTGAACAACTACAATCACAAAGCCACTTAACATATATAACCACAATGCCATTAAACCACAACAGTCACAACATCACTTAACACGAAGTTACAATGCTTTAGAGAAAAATGATCATGTACATCACACAATAACTAATTAACTGTCGACATAGGAAAAGTGTCATACATAAATTTTCATGAGTTACCCTAGCTCAACCTTCCTAGGCTACCGGACCCCCATCTTGGGTTACCCTGGCTTGCCTCTACCGGCGCCGGACCCTCACGCAAAACTATGCGTCCCATCTCATCTCGAGCCTTATCATTCACTTGCTTCACGAGAGAGGCATTCATTATCTTATTAGTTTGAAAGATCCCCATTAATTCATTTAAATTATCACTTAGTTAAACTCTAGGTGAGTTACCCTGGCGCCCCTTTGTGTGCCGGACCCCCACCAAGAGCCACTCTCCTATCGACAACACAACCACAAAAGAAACTAGATAACACGACCTCTCCAAACCAAGGAGGAAACGGAACAAGAACTTACTCCAACACTGGAGAAAACAACGTACAAAACCCACTCCAAACATTGGAGGAAATCCAATACAAAGAAAACCCACTCCTTCCAAGGAGGTACAAATACATTACCCTCTCCTATACCCAAGGAGGCACAAATCCCCGCTCATATATAAAAAAAAACGGGTGATCCACATGGTATAATTATGCACATTTTCCACGACACACCAAAAGTGACTTTCATAACGACCACCCACAACAGGATACCAACCCCTATCATGGAATACTACAAACAATGACCCCATACTCCCAACAACGAGCAAGGGAGAATAAACATCAAGAGTATTTCAAGCAATTAAATAAACTAACATTCGGATTTCATAAATCCACTCAAACACAGGTTTTATAACTTGCATTTATCCAAACGATAGATCCCATTTATTTTCACAACCTTGAAATATTTCAAGAACAGATCATTTACCCTAAATCTCTTAACCATATTCATAATCAAAACACTTTAACGATGCAGTTATCTGATTAAAATCTAAATCGACCGTACTCTTTAAGTTTCATGATCACGTACTAAAATAAATCACTTGACTAATAAATCATTTAGGTTAACTAAAAAGTTCATCCTTTAACCTTAGTTCCGCAATCATAAAAATCACCTGGTCGTTAGAAGATCTAGTTTGACATTTAACATTATTTAAATATACCCCCAAAAAAAAAAATATTTTATTTGCAATGAAATAATCTATAACACTTTAAATTTAAATAACCTTTGAATAAAGTATATCAAACAACACAATATTTTATTTTCTAATTATTTCCTACTTTTAAATTCTCATGATTAATCATAAAATATATCAAAAAAAACTTTTACATTTCCATTAATCATTTCTAAAATCTTATTATTTGTCCTAAAGATTAAAACATATTTGGACTAAACCAAAATTCATTTAACTTACTATATATTAAATATATTATATTTTATATAATATATAATATTAAATCTTATAAATATTATATAAAATATAATATAAAATAATATTTTAAAAGAAAAACTAAATTAATAAAAAGCAATTTCGAATTAAAGGAGGGCGTTGGGAAGAGGGGTCACTGGCATCGCAGTTCTCCCTCATCACCATGGCGTGAGCTCAGGCTCAAGACACAGAGCTCCGCCTTCGCTCTCTAAGCAAGGAGGCTCGTGGAGGCTGGGCCAAGACAAATACCAGCCTTTCAAGCGGCAGGAGCTCGTGTGCTCAAGACATGTTCTCAGCCCCTCATGGAGGCGAGCTGTGTCAGCAAGACACACAAGCCACTGCTGCTACGGCCATGGCAGAGCAAGGGGTGGGCTCGACCTCCCACCTCCCTACAAAAAAAAGAATAAATTTTATTATAAAATAACCTGCGTTTTTTCAAAACGATTTTACCAGAAAATATTTTCTGGGTTAAACCCCAAATTTAAAAAATTTGAAAATAACAAATATATTCCATATATCCTTGTGGGTATTTCCATATATGAAAGAATAGATTGTATTCACAAACCCACATATTCAAATTTTGATTACAACCCAAATTGTGAAAATCATCTATCCAAACTCATTTCAAGTATAGAATTTTAATTCCACACAAAATGGTTTTCAAAACATAGTTCTCACATGGAGTTTTCTAAGTTATTTTCTTTCAATAACTTGGTAAAATATTCATGTTTGGATTCTATTTCCCATCAAACTACCATTTAGCAAATTAAAAAGCTCCTCCATGAGTTCCATTGAATTTCAATCCATATTTTCAATTCATTTCTAATGGCAAGAAGATGAAAGGAGAAAGTATATACCTTATGTTTTCTCCAAAACTTGCAAGCCTCCACCATGAAGATCTTTTCCAAGCACTCCTTCAACTTTTTCCTCTTAGCCTCTCCATCAAAAGCCAAAACCAAGAATTCCATGGAGTTTTAAAGAAAAACCCTAACTAAACATATATCCTTTTTTTTTCCAAAACTCCAAATTCAAATTCAAACTCAACCTCTAATTCAAATTCTAATTCTAATTAAAATTGGACTCAAATTCAAATCAACATTAGATCTTTTTTTAGACCCGCTCTGATACCGTGTTAGTTTTAGATCAGAAATGTAAGCAATAAATAATGCAACACGTAAGACAAATGAGCACAACAATTTACCCTGGGAAAACCCTCTTTCTCGAGGGAGTAAAACCCAACAAAATATATCTCTTATATATAGAAAAAATAAGAACAAAAATCTGCTTTATAGTCAAACCCTTCTCAAGGGTGAACTTGACACAAAGAATGATGAGAATCTCTTCTTGATACAATCGAATATCTATCTCCTTGAAGTCGAACTACTACTACAAAATTATGATCTGCTGCTAGGACGCGAACTTCTCCTTGAGAGTGCGAATTGAAATGAAGAATGAATTTATTATTTGATGAATCAACTTCACCTTGTATATATACAAAACAAGGTGTCTCTTCATTTAGGTTGGCCTCTTTTAAGGAATAAAAAATAAAAAATATAATTTATAATTAAGGCCGACTTGCCTTATTAATTATTTATTATTTAAATTTTGAGAGAAAGACATTTCCCGCCGCTATAACATCAACATTTTCTAACTTATGTTTTTCTTAAAAACATTTGTCTTACAAATCTTCTAACTTATGTTTTTCTTAAAAACATTTGTCTTACAAATCTTAAGTCTATGAAAAAATACCTTGATAAAAAAACACAATATCCTTTTCATAATTCATTATGCAATTTCTTGCACTGATTTTATGTACTTTAACTATATCATCTAATGAAACAAACCCACTAAAATGAGATATTTAATTTTTGATTTATAGTCTAATTCTCAATCTAATGACAAGACTCACATTCTAACCGCATCAATTTTAAGTCTGAATCCAAAAAAATTTACCAATGAGAGAGTTATCAAACCTTAGAGTGGAACGATGCAGACTGAATTAGGGACCCTAGAGTGCCAACCATCCTTAGCCAAAATAGTGTCTACAGAGAGAGTATGAGTAAAATTGCTCTTACCTCTGAGAATACCATCTTAGGAACACTGGCCATCCTCAAGGCCATCAATGGACACAACCTAGAACAGAGGACCCCTCAACAGGAGCATGAATTTCATTGTGGCCACCGTCCAACATAGGGGTAATAGGGGAGCCGAAAACAACCACCACCTGCCCAGTGGGGCGGTCAACCACAGGCCCGTAGCAGCTAGAAGAAACCAGACAAATCTCGTCTGCAGTCCCTTCAACAGGCATCTGTTCTGTAACAACTCTACAGGACACACCAGAATAGGCATTTGGAGGCAAGGTAGACGGTGTGAACCGCATTGGTTCCCTGAATTTTTTGTTGTTGTGGTGGATGATATTTTATTAGTTCCTGTCTGGGCAGAACATTTATGCATCTCGTGCATTCTATTTCTTTTTTATTAAATCAGTCAAAATTAATTTAAATAGTTATAAATTTGTCATTTATCTTTTTTAATATTGATTCGTATTGAAAATAGTTTGTACAAATTTTTATTTTATTTTTTAAACTACATGTCTTATTGAATCAAATGTCCACTAGTGTATAGGTCATAGAATTTGATTGAATGTCAATTATATTAATGACTTGAGTGTCATGACCACTGTTATATACATCATAAATTTTGACCAAATACCAACTACGTTAATGACTTGAATCCAGAGGCCATTGAATGTATGATTTTAACCTTATTGTTCTTCAAGAATCTTTCATTCAAGTTGTAATCAACTCAATTTTGAACATTACAAATTTCATATGGATCTGTTTTGAATTGCAGGAGTATACATGATAGATTTTGACCACGTGCCACGACTTGAATCCCATAACCACTATTGTATGTCATAGATTTTGACCTTATTGTATACTGCATTAAAAGTGTATGATTTCAGTTCTTTAATAATCTTTCATTCAAGTTGCGATCGAGTCAGTTTTGAACATTACAAATTTCATGTGGATCTGTTTTGAATTGCAGGAGATGAATTTATAAAGGGCGTTGTGTAACTCGTGGTCAGATTCATCTCTTAAGTGAGTCTACACTACCTTCTTGTTTTATCTTGAAAAAACAACTCAATCGATACAGTTTTTAATTTCCCATTTTGAGCACCAGGAAATGTGTGGATAGATTTTCACAGAATATAGATAAGTAATTGGACACAGAAAGCTGTAATCTTTATTGCATGCTGGTTCTAGTTTGGTTAAAACACACGTAATGAATTTGTTGTTTGCTACAAAACTCATATTTGTTGTGATGTTGAATAAAGAATTGTATACTAAATCCATCTTCCTGCATTCAATCACTGCAATCTATGAATTTTTCTTAGGCCCTACAAACATGAACTTAGGCCCATCAGTTAACAATTAATCTTCCCAGACACATAAAGTATTGATGAGATCTAGTCTGGATGGAAGATTCGGTACCAAATGTGTGACTTCCTACTGGTAGATTAATTTGATAGAGCAAATGTTGGATATTCATAAGGAGTCAATGCCAATGAAGAGGCCTTCTATGATTAGCCCATCGGCTGGATACTTCACCTCAGAGACAAGCCTATGGTTCTTGTAAGAATTGATTCTCCTCAAATTCAGTGTTCCTGAGAAAATGGGATGAAACCCTTAGCGTAAATTTGCCTGTTATTCCTTGATTTGTAGTAGCTACAAAATATTTCCACTAATGACAGGCATACAATGTATCACAAGTTGCAAGACAATCATGATAATCTTGTACTCGTGTTTTATGAACCCAGAATAGTGCAATCGAGGACACTTGAGGTATCAATATTTCACAATTTTCATGAACACTCATATCACTATTAGCATTATGAATCTCAAATGGCAATCGCAGATGTGACAGAATATCCCATATTTCACTTTTCTCTCCCCTTATTGAACTCATGTTCACATCTCTAGACACACATCAAACCTTGTTGATCCCTAAGTTCATAACTGTACATGTGTTTCACCCTTGGGAGAGCCATGGACAAAGTCACGTTGAGGTGAACCATATTGGAGTGTTACTAAACTTTTCCATGTGATTTGATATCAAATTGAATGATAGCTCTTTAATTATTTAAAACTTAATGGTGACTTGTGTTTTGTCTTCAACTGGAAGATCTCTCCCTAGCTGAGAAAACTGTTAATGTTATATCAGCGTCGGTTGATGAAACATCTGTGAATGTAGACATCTTATTATATTGTGTCTTATAAATTGGCATTAAGTCTTACGGTTCATTGAGAGAAATGAAATAAACAGGCCCGATAGGATAGTTATTGATTCATTTCACACACACGAAAAAGTCAATCCTTGCCAATGAAAAAGTGCGAACACAGCAAATGAAAAGTGCGAACTCAATTAAAGCTACCGACTCCATCATTATCAAGTGCGAACAGGTTCTATTTGTGTACAGGCGCAAACTCCATCAAAGATCTGTGTGAACTCTGAAGATCCGTGTGCTCATACACCAGTAATCAGTGCGAACTCTGAATCTCAAATGCGCATTCACCAGTTCAGTGTTTCCATTCAAGGTCGATCTCTCAGTGACCGAATCTTGAAGTTACCAGTTCGATCTGTTTAAGTGTTGTCAAAGTATGAGAGGTTGAAGACCTACTGTATATTGTTAGATCTATATTCTCAGGTGTGATCTAGAGCATACTATCTGTCATTCCTTATTGCTTGACACCTGTTATTGGTCTTGTGTTAGATCTTATTGTATTTTGCAAATTTACTGCTGTCGCATCTAATATAAGAGAGATTTTTGTTGCTGGGTTTTTCTCCCTCAAGAGGAGGGTTTTCCCAGGGTACATGCTGTGTCATTTTGTCTGATTTGATTTAATTCTCTGTGCATTTACTTCTGATCACAAAACTTAACAGATACGAATGCAACCATCAGATCTGTGCAGTCCATAATTGTGGTGTTTTTCATCGATATATGAAACTTAGCATTTATCTTAAAGCAATAGGGTAGACTATGGTTGATATAAAAGCAATCAAACAAACAAAACCAATGCTCACTGCTCAAAACAGCTCTGGCAAGGACATAAAAATGTAGCGTTATGACTACTGATTATATGCAATTTCTAAGTTAGCCAAAACATCATATACATCCCAAAATAAATCAGATGAAATAACAAACCTATCAGATGTTTCCTATTACCCAACGTTTGGGTTTTCTTTTTCACTAATAAAAGCCATAACCATTGAATATGTTGATATCTATCCAAAGAAAATTGAGACCTAATTCAACTTATGGAAAAGAATTGACAAATGATCCTACTAATAAGATTAGGTAATTTCCCCAGCTCATAGTGATTGCCTTCCTTCCAGCCTAGGTGTGTCGGTGGATATTCCTGTATCCCCTGCTGGAAATTTCATTACTACCCAGGTTTATGGTTTAAGAATGATTTTTCTTGTCTATATAACAAGATCTATTATAGAATTGAATGTTTTTTTTGGTTGATAACACGAGGGTTTGTATTGCTTTTAAATAACAAGATTACATCATCTTTTTAAGTTCAGCACCCACCCAAAATAAATTCATCAAACAGAAACCAGAAGCACCTTAACTTGCAGATTTAGACAAACACCAACCACCTAACCCCTACTACTGCTAAAAGTTGTGAATTCTACAAAAACAGAGCTTACGTCAGTACCATTCACCGATACCAGAGCACCTAAGTTTTAACCATTCATTCTAAATTCAACATAACGCCCTTCTTCGTTTCAGACACAAAAAGAAATTTCAAAAACAGTTCAAACTGACAAGACCAAATTTAAAGCACTCCGCTGCGAGCCGACGCTTCCTTGGCTATTAATTGCAGAGGCTTCCTCTTCTAGCATCTCCCCGACCTCTTCTTCTAGCGTTTCCCTTTCACTGTCTTACCCTGCATCTCCGCCTTTGCTCGCTCGATGAATTCTTCAACCTCCATGAGTTCGATGAAACGCTTGAGCGCTTTCTAACCCAAACGAGCTTCCTCTCGGCAACGGGCTTTGTAATTCCCTAGCCAGCGAATAAATGGTTTGAGCCCCGGCACCCCAAAAAACTCCTCCATTTCCTTATCTACTAAGCCCTTAGAATAACCTAAGCCAACACCCAGAATTGGCCATTCAAAAATCGACTCCAAATCCACCAGAAAATCTTCATGCACTATTTTCTTCATTACCTTTTTCACAAATTCCACTGTTCACCTAAATTCAATCCCCACGCCGCAATCAAGGAGTAGACGTCCATGTTGGTTCTGTAATAGTGCTTCAACGAGCCGAAATCCCTAACACAGATCATTCTTGCACACTGCCACAGCCTTTCATCTTCGATGAGGAATAAGCCCATTAATCGCTTTCTAGACGCCTCTCCATGAAATGGGCTTAACTGCCTTCGCGAAAGAAAGGTGAACTTAGCCTCCATACTTCACAATCCAGCGCCGCCACCACCAAAAATTACTTACAGAGCTATTCCGACCGCTTCCAACTACGAATTCGACACCTTAACCGAGGGAACTGAAACAATAACTATATCAAATTAAATGTTTCTTGTACTGCTCCGCCACCGCTCGCGTTCCCTGCATCTCACTTGTCTTTTCAACCATCTTCACTCTGTCCACCACCTTGCGCATTTAAAACCTTGTACTCGGCAATTCTATCCCCAAAGCTCCGCTAAATTTAGCTCTCTGAAATTCTATCCCCAAACCTGGTACAGCCTGAGTTGGCCTAATGGTGGAGAACTTGTACTCTTGAAAGAGAGGTCACAAGTTCAAATCCTGCAGGGGGTAAGGTATGTACACCTCGTATTGTGGAGCACGAGTTAGGTGCCTCCCTCAATATTGGGAGTACGAGGAGTCCCATATTGCTGTAGGCAGTCTGTAGACCCAAAAACAGAATGCCGGGTATCGTGGACTATAAAATAATATTATTATTATTAAACTTCCCAACTTCGCTAAATTTTAGCACCCATTTAGATAGAACATCTGCTTCCATATTTCCACCTCTTCTAATATGGCTCACCATAAAATTTTCACAAGTGTTTAACTCTTCTCTAATTAGCTCAATGACATTTTGGAGGTGCCATGCGTGTATCATCCCCTTCATCACTGCTTGAACTATTAACATCAAGTCTCCTTCTAAATGTATTTTTTTTGCACCTAAATTTTTTCCACATTTGACTACTAAAAGGCTGCCAAAGCTTCAACTACGTTATTTGTTCCATTGGCGAATTTCTTCGCCCCTAGAGCTACTACACCTCCATTCCAATCTCGAATTATAAAACCAACCCCTGAGGGTCTAGGATTTCCCTTTGAAGCCCCATCAAAATTTATTTTCCACCAACCTTTTATTGGTCTTTCCCAAGACACTTCCTTACACTCCAAAGCAGTTGGATTCGCCCAACTAGGCCCCTTAATAGGCCCATTATAGAATTGAATGTTATCTTCACTCTTTTCTAATAAATTAAATTAGCATAATAGACATAATCTTACTAATAAATCATTTTGTTTCGAAAAGCAAATATCTATTATAATAAAATATAATAGATAACTAATATGTTCTCAAGTCTTCCACATTTGTGAATCTCTTGGTTACAAAAGCGAATAATATTTGATATAGTTCACAAGATTAATCCAACAATAATCAATTAGATTAGTGTTTTACAATTACTGTTTTATGCTAAATTGATTATTTTGAAGGCAAGTGCTAAAATAGTTTATATGTTGCAATACATCTTGTACAAGACATCATAATAAGACATACACATATTGTGCATAACAAGTTGGATGTTGGATGAATGCTAGCCACTTGCAAATGGTTATTTTAGATCAGATTCGGTACAAATCATATAATAGTCCACCTTACTAAACAATGGTTGCCCCTTTTATCATGATGTCATGCTATTCACATATGTGTTTTTATTAGTTGAAATATTCATCCTCATTTTACTACTCATCTTCACTTGTATTATTGATATGTAATGTAGTAGTTTTCTTCTACTTCTTTGCATAGATCATCGTTAACTCTCTCTTTTTTCATAAAATATGAATATCCAACCTCTAATTGTAAATTCAAGAAATTATTAGCTATAGAAACTTCTCCTTAATATTCCCTAATGAAATTATCATCTTGAACTAGAGAAGCCAAAGAGAATGGATAAATTGCTAAAACAATCAAATTCTCAAGATTTTGGCGAGGAAAACCAAATAACTCAACACCTAAAGTTGAATTCCAAGAAATTCAAACATTCTACATAGCCAAGGAGATATAGAGGTGTTAGGAGACGTCCATGGGGTCATTATGTTGTTGATATTAGGGACCCTAAGTCTAGGCAACATCAATGGCTTGGAACATTTGATATTGTTGAAGAGCTTGCTAATGCTTATGATATAACTATCATGTCCATGATAGGAATCAAGGAAATCACAAATTTTGACTATATCACTTCAAAGCCATGCAACTTCTTATTAAAATAGCTTGTTTTGTCATCTTGCATAGTGGGGTCTAGTTCTAAACTAGAACCAGTTTTGGTTTAACCTACCAAGATAATGTAGGATGCACCTTTTAATTATATGTGCAGAAATACAATATATGTAATATAAAAAAATGATCATTGCTCATAAGTAATTGCAAGAATTTACATGAATTTGTGTTTGTTTCTATAGATGATAGTAGCAACAAGAATGGTGTTACAATTGCAAGTAGCTACCTAGGAGAATTAGTATTTGGAAAGTGTTGATATAAATAATAATATCTCTTCTTCATTTGCTTCCAAGTTTCTTGATTCTTTAAGACCTCTTACCAAAATAACAGTCCTAACAACTATATTAGTTCAAGCTCCCTTTCATGTTACTATCCCTCATCCAATGTTACACATCAAGATTCTTCTACTGCAACCAAAAATACCAATAAAATTCTTATTCCATCCTTCTACATCCACTTTTCCAAACCAAAATGGGAGTCATTACCTTTTTTAGCTATTTAAAAAGTCAACTTGTATAGTGACATCTAATATCTATGACTGATTTGTATCAAATTCATTGATTTCCAAAATGAAAGAAGTTGTTACAAATAATTCTTATCCAACTACCAATTTATTGGATCAGATAGTTGACAACTACCTTCCACACTCAAACCTTGGTAATGCTAATGAAGGCGATGAAAAGAACATTGACTATCATATTAGCCCTTTGTATATGCCTAATGCTACTAGTTCTACATGTGCTAATATTGGTACATCTAAATTTTCAATTGTTAATGTAGAGAACTTGATAGACACAAATTATTAGTGTTTGTACATGAACCAAATCACTGGTATGAACTTCAAAATTAGTTTCTCTTTGTTGTTTCCCTCTATAGCAACTAACTCTAATAGTTCTACTAAACAATAGATTATGACATTGGATGTTCGACTTCCATTGGTATTGAACTATACAGATAATTAATTTACTAATAATTGTGATATTGCTATCAAGATTCAACCATGCAGTTTTTTTATGAGTCAAACTCATTGAACCATGTTTCATGAGTATTGGTTCACAAGAACCCATATCTCATAATAGTGAATGATCCACTTAGTACTCATTATTAATAATTGTTTTTATAGATATCAACACTAACATTTCTTTATCTACAAATTTACAACAATTTAAACCTAGCTCTATAATTGGTATGGTTGCAGTTTAGCTTTCCTTTTATTTTAATTTTTGATTAGTTAAACAAGCACAAAATATCCTTACATTGCATTATTGGAAACTTATGTCATTTTGATCATCTACAATTTCCAACTTAGTATACTGGATTCAATATCTACTTTAACCTGAACAAGAATAAAACATTTATACCTTTATGACTATGTATTAATTTTATGTCTATTTTTCTTTGACTTAGGATGCAAGATAGAAATTTTCTAGCATCTAGATGATTCAATTTGCATTTGGTTCTCTAAATAGAATTTTCAATGTGGCTTTTTGTATAGAGGATTTGGGTCTATCCTATTAACATAAGCAAAGAATGATTATCTGAACACAAACACATGCTCCAACAATCAATAAAAAACACTTTACAATTTATGCACACTGGTTTAACTTTCAATATCAATCAAAAGTGTGGATGAACTTTGAAGTTAAATTTTTGAAGCTTGAAATGGAAATCAAATATTTGACTACATGACTAGATGCTTTGTACAAGGAGATTCATACTCTTTACATTGTTAAATACATTTTTAGAAAACCATAATTAGACCAATAGTTCACATGGAGAGGTATAATTTGAATTGTCAACTTGGGATGTATTTCTTGCAATTACTAGATAAAGAACAAATTCATGACAATCGGTTGGTTTCTATAAAAGAATGACTTTTACGTACTCTCCAATATGTATTCACTATGAGGTTTAAGGTGCTTAATGTTGTACCATCCTTCAGAATTTTGTATGCAAACTATGGATTTGAACTTTGTATGCAATTAAAGCAAACAAGTCAATCAAAACATTGATCATAATTTATAATAGTGATTGTGTAGAACTTTCACCATCATAAAAAATGATAATATTGACCGATAACATGATAGTTTTGGTCAAGAAAATAATTAGCGATGGCTAAAATTGGAAATCAATGACACAATGTGACAATTGTTAATGTTACTTGGGTCAAAATTATGAATTGTGGTTTCAGTTTATTTTCACAATCTAATCATGTTTACTTCCATATATTGTATTGTTATACAACATGTAATCCTAGAACAATATAACAAAAGAATTCCAAATTATTATTTAAACATGCCATTTAATCTTAATATTGTTACAAGAATTTGCAAAAGAAGCAATTTTAATACAATCAAATGACTTTTCTTTATTATTTTTTAATTTTTATTTGTTCATCTTCAACCCTTTTCATGCATTTTCCTTTTTTCTAAAAAAAAAGAAATGGTTTGACTGCTTTTATTTTGTTTCCATTTTAATAGTATTTCTCCTTTGTCATTTATATTTAGTTAATGCAATTGCATTCAAATTTTTTGCTAATTAGATTTATAAAAGAAATCCGATTACATCTATGTATATTTGGTGTTTATGACTAATTAGATAATTCTTTAGCACAGTTGCTTATATCATGTCAAAAATAAGTATATATCAATATCAAACATATTTAGCATATTAAATAATTTGACAACACAATGGTATCATATTAGAATAGAGATAAAATATTTTAGAAATTTTTAACATTTACATACTACACAAACCCAAATCAATGATGGTAGTATACTCAACTATTAAAATTTCAATGATATTACAATAACAATATGAATTATTTGTTACAAAGTGTGAAGAATCAAACAACAAAAGGATAAGAACAAAAACCAATAGAAGAAGCAGCTCAATAACCACTAACTTCATATATCACAAGTAGAGCATATTGTCCAAATTTTAATTCTTACAAAGATTGTGCTCATCTCAAAAAAAAAGAAAAGAAAAAAAAGAATTTATAGATTCAAAAGAAGTAGACATGATAAATGCAGAAAACTGTGAATTCTCAATCCAATCTCAATTTTGTAACATTGATGATGCATTGAGAAATGAAAAACTATTTAAAATTAACACATTTAAGTATAATGTCAGAGATTTCCTCATTCACTCTTTAGAACTCCTACTTCAATATCACTACACAACAATTCAACTATGGAATATCTACAATGCAATTGTAAGTGACAAAGATATTTCAAATTATTTTATTACTAATAATATTTTGAGATTTTTGCAAATATGCAAATAAATTTTCTATAAAAAAAATCATACAAATGCTTTGTTTTTTCCTAGAAATAACTACACAATAATCATCTAAAATTTGCTTCCACTAATTAAATCTTTAAACTAATTGAAATAACCACACGATTGATAGGAACCTCATGCAATACATCTTTTGTTTTACATTAAATTCTATATTCTATATTAAATAATTTTTTAAAAATTATATTATATTTTATTCATGAATTTATATTTTATTTTAAACTCTATATTATAAATTTATATAATTTTGAACTATATTAAATTTTATTTCTAATAATTTTTTTTTTAGGCAAATAGCTACTTAGAGGGTAGCACTCTTTTCTATTATTTCTAATAAATTTTAGATTTATTTTGAACTTTATATATTTTTATTTTACATAAATATATTATGTTATTTATATTTTCCATTGATTACTGTATTTTAGGTTATATATTGAATGCTATATTTGAGATTTACATTTTGCATTGAATTTTATATTTAGAGTGAATTTATATTTTTTATATTTTCTATTAAATTCTTCATTTTAAATTGAATTAATATTGTAGATTAAATTTTATATATACATAATTTAATCTATAATATTAATTCAATTTAAAATGAAGAATTTAATAGAAAATATAAAAATATAAATTCACTCTAAATATTGAACTGTGCACATTCTATTAATTATCTTAGATTAATATAATAAAACATTTTCCCTTACAATTTATATCAAACATTATTTTCAATATCTATCTATTTAAACTATTACATGCATGAACATGGATAAATAAATAAGTAGATAGACAATAAAAATATATATTATTTATTTTAACTCTTAAAAAGTATTTTATTTTAGACATTATTTACTTTATCTTTTATTGAAGAACTGTTTTATTTTCTCATAGTACTAGACAACAATTCATATAGACCATTTACAAGTTTTCAAAAATTTAAATGAAATTGATTCTTTTATAATTTATATTATTTTTCTAAATGAACATCTTGTTGCTTTGACATATCACATATTGTTTGTCATTGATGTCAAAGTCCAAGGTGTGAGGCAAAAGAGTGAGATGATATCATTAGGAGTTGACATTAGTAGGATCATCATGTTTGAGTTGTAGATCATTAGGAGCTCGATATCATTAGAGGGGCGGCAATGATGCAAAGATCAGATGTTTTGTTGCAGTTCATCTATTCATGATAGTGTGAATGGTACAAGGATTGCAAATTGTTTGATGCAAGTGTCATGTCGATCTCCATAGTGTGAAGCAAAGTGTTGGTATTGATTAATGTCAAGCTTCAAAGGAATAATATTCAACAATTAAGTATATGTGGTGAAAATCAGAAATTATGTCACTTGAATACTTGTTTCTTAAGGTTTTGTGTCACATAGGGTTTCAAATGCAAAGGGTTTAGTACACATTTGAAGGGTCGCTTAAGAGACCACTTGAAGGGTTTAATACACATTGCTTGTCAACCCCTATTCCTAGGGCTTACCGACCTAGCAGGTAGAAAACATGTATTTTAATGTTTTCTTAGACATCAATAGTTATCATTTAAACAATGATCTGGCGGGTTGTAAGAATCGAAGGTTCACATTGAAACCAAATAACAACTACTACTATTGGTCTGCACTTTGACGAGCATTTGAGTGTTTTTGCCCTTGTTTCAGTTATGCTCGGTTTTGGTAACTATTTTCTGAGTATCAATGATTTGAGAAAACTTGCGAGGGTGGTGTATGTGCGTGACTATTCTCTGAGTCTAGAGAATTATGTGTTGAAGATTTTGACATTATGTTTTTTTTTTTTAGATATCATGTGCTGAAGGAGACTTGCCAAAGAGAAATGTTATTAAGATCATTGTTTCTATGATCACAGACCTCTAACAATGTATTGAGTAGGTTAAAAGTGTGATTAGAGTTCTGTGAGAGGGTTGGGAAGTCGATGTTACTATGTTTTTGAAAAGATAAACACAGAGATAGAAAGACATGATTAACAGTGTGCTTTATCACTGTGTACATGAATGTCTCTTTTCTTTGCATAGTTTTTTTCATATGGATGAGTTCACGAGCCTATGCAATTTAGTTTGGTGTCAAGGTTAACCGCAGGAAGTAATACTTGAGTGATAGTGCTCTGTATTTATGGAGTAAGTCTTCTTTGGACAGTTTAATGAAATCTGGAAGAGGATCACTAATGACTACCAAAGTTTTTGAAAACAATGATTCTTGTGTTAAGACAATTCATAGAGTGAGAGATTTAATCAACAGTGCAAAGTGACGTCTATGTGGCGCAGTAGACTTGAAACATTTCTTATTTCCTTGATTAGATAAGTATGGTCTCAATGAATCTGTGAAAGGAGTTTGAATTAAAAAAGAAATAGAAAGTTCTCTGATTATACAAATTTTCTTATGTCTGAAATCTTATGGTGTCAAGGTTTTATTGCTATAGCAGGAGATAGGTTTAAACAAAAGTCATTGGTCATTGTTTTATCAATTTGTTCATAGTATGTTGAAGAGTAGTTTTGCAGAGATGGAGCAGTGGAGTGGATTGTAACAGGGTAACCCCCTGAAGTTATATCTTTTCTTTCATAAAGATTAGTTAGTAAGACCATGGAGTTTATGCCAGTGAGGCTTTGTATGCCAATGAGGCAGATGTGTGTAAGCCAGTGAGGTTCTTTGGTCTGTGAGGCCATTTTTTTTCAGTGAGGCACTCTGTAACCAGTGAGGTTCAAATAAGCTAGTGAGACATTTTTCGAGTGGTTTTATTCCCCACGAGGGTTTCCACTTAGGAAATATCATTGTGTCATATGCTTGTGTATGTTTTGTTTATACCGTTGTCTATTCTATTGCTGCAAATTGTTTACTTAAGTCAAATTTGAAAAAACATTTACAAAGTGAAAATTTGTGTATGAACACTGATTCACCCCCCCTCTGAGTGTTCATTGTACTCCAACTTGTCTTTTTTTGGTTGATAAGACATTCTTAAGATGAAATTTTAAAAGCAAGGTTAAAAAACTTATAGTCTTTCTATCAATATTTTATTATTATTTGTTTGTCAAATATTTTAATATATAACAAATTATCAAATAAGTGTCAAGTTAAACACCCAATTACCTGATGCACATAAAATTTTGAAGTGCTCTCTACATGATGATGAATCACAAAGCGTGATCTTAAATGTTGATGTAAAATTTTACACATAATTTTCTACCATAAGATTTCAAACTCTAATGGATTGTGAAAATGTCATGATTTTAACCCTTGGATATATTTTGAATTAATCATCAATATTACTAAGTTAAAATATCTTCAATGGCACCTCTTTCTTCTAAACAACACTTAAAAAGTGCTATCAAATAGTTGATATACACAAAAATTTAAGACCCTTTCAACTAAGCAATTCACAAAATGGCTCTAATAAAATATAAATGTGTAGTGCTTGACAAAAAAGACTATAAATATATTTACTATATCTATATCTAATAAATAAATATCTAGAATTTAAAAGAGCTTAAACATTATCTCAGCGCTCAATGTATTAGTGTTGTTAATGTAAGACAATACTCACTAATTAATAGTTTATAATACTAATTTATTTTGTCTTTGTAGATACAAAACTAGAATCTTAGCTTGAATTTTAATGATCCATACCAAAATAGTGCATCTCCTATAGTAATTGAATTACACAATGGGGGAATCTTAAGATATAGATGTTATGATGTGGTGGCCACAAATATTCTCTTGTCTATGGAGATTGATGAGTTCAATCAAGAAAATAAAATATATATTGTTGTTGATGAGATTGTTAATAATGGTGTAAATTTTACATGTCAATGTACAAATATAATTCAAAGATCTTTGCATGCTTCTAGGCATATATATAAATGGGTGAAGAAGGGAGCAATCCTCATCAAATGAGATAAAGAGCATCACAAAACATAATAGAAGTTGAGAATAATACTATACTTGTTGCTATTGGTGTGAATGTTGAGAATAGAATAATTTTTGCATGTCAACATAAAATGCACATCACCAATCTTTGTATGCTTCTAGGAATGAAGATATAAATAGCTAAAGATGGAAAAATATTGTCTAAGAAGAGAAAGAGTGGGACAAATCATAAGAGACATTCAACAAAATGATGATATATGACATGGGGCTCCAATAGGATGTATGGTGAAACCTTTGCCAGTGAAACCTTGGCCAATGAAAAAAATATTCATTATACATGTATTCTTCTCATACTACTTGTATATCTCCTTGCTAATTGATATTAATAATGTTCGCTTAAACATTCCCACAACAATTCCATTTGGTAATGCATTTTTATATTGTTATAATACATGTTTTGATTGTTTGTCAATATGCTTTTCAAATTTTGTGCATTCATTATTTATATTGTAACACATTGCTATATTATATAAAAGTAGATTGTGATTATCAGCTACAAACATATTACACATGCACATACATGCAATAAGTGTTGGCACTACTACCAATGTGCATAGCACAAGAAATACACATGTAATTCTTGTTAAATTTTAAGAATAATGCATTTTTATGTCTTATCATTAGAAATACACGACTTAGAATATAATTATACATTTATCCAAGTTCTTATGGTTAATACTTATTGTGACATTGTTGGGTATGTTTGGGCAATATCATTTGCATTTGTAAATTGAAATATCTTCAATGTCGCTTCTTTCTTATAAACACCACTTAAGAGTACTATCAAATGGTTGATACACAAATATTTAAGATCCCTTTGACTAAGCAACTCATACTTATATAACTCTAAAAAATATAAATGTAGTGGACAAAAGGATTAGATATCTACGTTTGTTTAATAACACCTCTAGGTTCTATTACTAGTTAAGAAAAATATAGAGTTTAATCTAAACTAATTCTTTTGTTATATCCATGCTATGTTTTAATTTTTATTTGTATATAATCATGACAAGAATTTCTTGTCACTTAAAATGTCTATCAATGCAATAATTTGTTTTTTCATTATAGCCTATGGGACAACAAACTCCACTATTTTATGTGTACTTGAACCAAATATTTTTGTAAGCTTTACAATAAAAAATAAAGTGATTTTCTATTTCAATTGTCCCAACTATGTAAAAAACACATATCCTCTCTTCACATATCTCTTTTCACCTTTTTCCATCTACATGTTTTCACAATATGAAAAGTGGTATACATATATAAAAGTTCATAAAAATCATTTCCTTAGGAATCAAAACTTTATTATATAAATAACTTCCTTTCACTTCATCTTGAAAGCTTACTATAAAGTTTTATAAATAATATTATTTTTACCACTATTATATTAAACATCAAATTTTAAATTAAAATATAATTTTTAAAATTAAAAATCACGTTTTATGGAGTTGTTTAATAATTAAATAAATATTTTAATATTTTTTATTTCCCTTCCTTTTTATATGTTTTAAATTGATTATATATATTTATGCTAATTTTACATTTATAATTAATTTTTCAAAGTTTTAAATTGTAATTATCACTATAAATTCAAGTTTAGCAAATGATAAAGCTATATTGTAGATAATATTAATTCTTTTTACTTTTAAAAAAATTAAGCAAAGAAATAAATTTTAGATAAGAATCATATAATTAAATAGAAATAGAAATTTAAATAAAAATAAAAATAAACCACTTGCACGTTTATCCTCGTAATCTTTTAGATGAATAAATGTTTTTTATATTAAATTTAAAATAATATATATTATATATTAATTTAAAAAAAATTGTTTCATCTGATGGAAGAGAAAAGACGTTTCAGGGGAGAATCAACGATCTAACCGGGATTCATGGCTTCAGAAATTCATCTCATCTCCATAGGTAAGTACTCACTCCTTTTTAAAGATGAAATTCATTATCATTGCTGTCTTTTTCCTTTCAGACGGCCTACTCACTTTCCAGAAGTATATCGTAAAATACGAGTTTATGGCATGACAAATTGTTCATGCGGATCTGTCTCAATTGCAGAGTGTTTGATTATTTCGTGGAAATAGTCTAAAATTTTCAAGGTGCTAACTAGAAACTTTTTTAAGTGGGTAGGCAGAAAATTTTCAGATTGTTATTTCATTATTGCCTGAAACAAGTGAAACCCAAATGTTTTATTGGGCCTGCTATGGAGGAGAATGATATTGATGAGTACATATTTTTTCTTGGGATGTTTTTTTCTTCCCTCAAATGGTTCGTGTCTAGTTTAACATAATTATAGGATTGGATCAAGCGATCATTGAATCTTGTAACAAAAATGGATCTAAAATCTCATTTAGATTGAAGAAAAGTTAGAATAGTGGTCCTGGTTGTCGCCCACTTTTTTGCATTGAAGGAAATATCCAAAGCTTGAACTCCCTGGAATATGATAGGAGTCAGCGGAATTATCAATTAGGTCTGGACCATATTATTAGCATTTTCTGTTTACAAAGAATTCTGGAAAAGATCAAAGCAAAGTAGAAGAATGATCAGAGCAGCTCCATTTTTACATGAAAGGAAAACCCAAACTTTGATACAGCTGGAAAGCCATTTAGCAGGATGATAGTCGGCTAAATTATGAAAAAGACCAGAATAGCTTGGCAGGTCGGTAGGATTGGACCAAGTGATTATTGATTCTTTAGAAATGATTGCACACATTTTTATCTAGAAAATCTCTAGCAACAATTGATGTACTACGGAAGCTTACAATCATTACTAGAGACCCTAGTTTTTTAATAGATTAAAGCCAATTTAGAGGAATGATCAAAATAGAACCAGTTGCAATTCTTGCATAAATAGAAGATCCAAAGTTTGAAACATCTGGAAATTCAATTTAGGAGAACGATAGGAAAGTTGGCTTAAGTTATCCAGATCTTTTTAAGCAGATTGGTAGGACTGGACCTAATAATTATTGAGTTTTGTGTTGAAAATAGACCCCAATTTTCAAATAGATTAATGTAAACTTAGAGGAATAATCAGAATATACCCAATTGTTTTCTATTTTTGGAATGAACAGCAGAATCAAAATAAGAACGGGCTGGAAAACCGGTTTAGCAGAATTAAATCCCATTTGTTCGAGTGTGAACTATAATTATTGCATGGAAACTGCTCTAAATTTTCAAATGAGTCAATGGCGTTGAGCATAAAATTCTCAAATTTTGTAAAAAATGTCTCTCAAATAGACTGAAGCCAAGCTAGACGAATGGTCAGAGTATACCCATTTTTGCATGAAAAGAAGACCCAAAATTCAGAACACCTGGAAATTCACTTTAGGAGGATGATAGCTGTAGGCTGAGAAATGTTAAAAGGATCAAAGCTAATCATATTGGTAGAAGTGGACCAATTACTTTTTGTTTCGTCAAAAATATTTTCACACAATTTTCATCCAGAAACCTTCAACCACAATTTATAAACTTTGGAATCTTAAAATGGTTACTAGAGATCCTAGCTTTCAAATACATTAAAGCCAAAATAAAGTAATGATTATAACCAATTTCTTACCCATTCTTGGGCAAATAGAAGACTTAATAGTTTTAAACAGCTGGAAGGCCAATTTGGCAGCAGAGTTGGCTAAATGATCGAATAATTGAGATCTACTTTAGCAGATTGAGGATTGGCCTAGTAATTAATCTTATTGATTTTTGTGTTGAAAATAGAACCTAATTTTCAAAGAGATCGATTTCAATTTGGATTAATGATCAAAGTAGACACAGTTGTTGCCTTTTCTTGCATAAATTAAAGGTCAAAAGTTGGAAAGCCAATTTAGCAGAATAATAGGAGTTGGATAAATAATTAAATATATCAGAGCTATTTCAGTAGTTGGAAAGCCAATTTACCAGAATAATAGGAGTTGGAGAAATAACTAAATATATTAGAGCTATTTCAGTAGAATGGTAAGAAATTTAGACCCATATTTTCTAATATAGCGAAACCAAGTTAAAAGAACTATCATACTAGATCATGCTGTTACCCATTTATTCATTGAAAGAAAACCCAAAATTTGAAACAGATGGAAAACCAATTTAACAGAGTGATAGAGATAATATAAGTTATTTAAATATTAATGGTTTTTTTTATGAAAAATCAATTTTGAACTCTCAAAATGGCCAAAGTGGGCCAAATTATGGCTGATGTTTGTATGAGAAGCAACCCCTAATCTTCAAGTTGGTGAGGCTGGATAGTAGAATATTGTTTTTCTGGATCAAGTTGTCAGCAACTTTTATACGAAAAATATATACAAAATTTGAAATAGATCAAACTTCACTCAGAATATTGACCATTGTAGACAAATAATCACTGATCACTCAATTTTAAGGTAAAAATACATCCAGTTATTTAGTTTATGAGTGTGAGTTTATTACTGAAGTTGTTTCTGATAACTGCATAGTCTCAACTGTAACCATCGTTAGTTTATCACTGAAGTTATTTCTGATGACGGGGTATATTTTCAATTCTGGCCATCTCTTTCATATGCTTTTGCGCAAATTATTGGAGCTTCTTTTCAGGACCTTCTCAATATTGTGAAAAGGTAAATGCTGTGCTCTCTCATAATTTATTTTACTGTAAATTAATTGCTAATTTGGAATTCAAATTACGGCTCTATTTTTAAATTGTAAACTGAGAAATAATTGCTGTACAGGCAAGATGGGGATTGGACCGTGCTGGAATTTTGTATCAAGAGACAAAACATGTTCCAGTATTTCATTTGTTGTACACAAGGTTTGCACTGTGTTCTTCCATTCTCACAGTATAAGCTTTACAGGAACAGGGTCAGTCCAGTTACCAACCGTGGAATTCCCTAAATGGTGTTCACATTTTCCAAGTTCATGTATCGAGTTTACTCATGCACACAATATGTTTGTTTTAATTTCAAAGAATAAAGACCGTATTGGGAAAATTGGGATTCTTTGCTCTGAAAACTCTTACTATATCTGTAGTTATCATTTCTCATTTTTACTAAGATGCGACTTTCCTTGGAGAGAAACTGATTATATCTTCTGTTCTCAACCCGTTTTTAGAGGATTGGGACAGGGAACCAGCTGTCCCAAACTTGTAGTCAGCGAGGGAGAAAGGCATCAGCTGCTGAATGAATCGTCAGACATCTTGCAGTTTGCTGACGATAATATTAAATATGAAGAAGATCACTTGTATCCATCCACCCTTAAGCAGTCTGTGCAAGAATGGGGTGATTATCTGGTTTCTGACCTTCTTTTAAATCTGTGTTATATACATCAGGAGGATAAGCTTTTAGTTATTTTAATTTGTTGATTGCCGATGATGTTTTTCATTCTGTTGATTGATATGCTGGTGAAAACCAATATTTAGAATCCAGATTTCTTTTAAATGTTCTTTTGGTCTCACTGCAAACTATGAGTAGAGTACCCTTTGTAAGATATCAAAAAACAAGGATATGAATCATAGTAGATGAAAGAAGTTTCTTATGTTGTATCAATATATTTTACTGTGTTCTAGATGTAGTTGTACTGTATGCCTTCAAAATCCTAATTATGACCCAAATGATTTTAAAAATCTTTAACAAGTGTCTAAGAACAATAGTTACAAGACTCACCTAGAATAACTTGACTTGGCAAGTCCCAAGACGGTTGCATCCAAACAAGGCCAGCAGACTTGTGACACAGGAACTTGGCAAGTTTGGTCAGACTCGCTGAACCCAGTAAATCTCATCATCAAGATTGAGAACAAAACAATCCCCACTGTCAGATGATGGCATCATTTTTTGCTGGCATCTTATTTGGGCTGTCAATTTTGCTGAAAGATTCTTTAAATGCAAGAGTTAGGGCAGAGTTTAACTGCATTGCTTGGCTCTGACACTTGTGTTGCATCTTTTTCCCTGGTTTTAAGCTTTTATGTTTTTCATGGAATGTTATTTGTTGATGGATGATGTGTGATGCAGTGGCATTATATCACTGTGATATGTTTTGTTGAGATTTCAGTGTGCTATTTTTAATCATCTTTGAAATTCTATTTCACAGATGATTGTTTTTACTTGATCATGATGTTTTTGTGAGTTGTATATGACCCTTCTTTTCTGGATGGGCTTATGAGTAGATCTTATCTCCGATGAATTCACTCATAAGCCCACTTGGAGCCCATATGGTGCAAAGCTGACTCAAGAAACCGCTGTTTGGAAGAATCTTCTAAAACAACAAGTGTCATTGCTTTTTATTTACCTAATTTGGAAGGAGTGGAGGATCAGGACAACTCTTTGATCAGAAACAACACATGGGAGCTTGTTCCAATTCGTAAGAGAAGAAATCTAGTTCAATATAAGTGGATCTATCAAACCAAATTTTCAGCAGATGAAATTCTTGATAAGCTCAAAGTGCAGCTTTTAGCCAAAGGTTTCTTGTAGATTCCTATTGTTGACTACATTGAGACCTTTGCCCCTATCCCCAAGATGAACTCCATTCACCTGGGTCTTGCTATTGTTACAACTCATGGATGGACTATGCATCAAATGGAAGTGAAGAGTGCATTTCTTCATGGGGATCTACAAGAGGAGATTTACATGGAACAACTACATGGAGTCATTCAATATTCTTCATTGATTTGTCAATTGAGGAAGTCTCTCTGTGGCCTCAAGTAGGCACCATGAGTTTGGTACACTGAGATGGACTCCTTTCTTCTCTCTATTGGGTTGTATAGACACCAGTTAGATCCAAATGTCTACATCTTGAGACAAGAGGATGCTCTTCTCTTTTTGTTCCTTTGTTGATGATTTGATTTGCCATGATTGACTTTGGTCACTTGCACTTCTTTCTTGGGATCAAGATCATTCAAAACTCTTCTAGGATCTCTTTTACAAAAGCCAAGTATGCTCTTGATCTCCTTGTTCATTCTCATATGGCTGATTGTAAGCTTGCATCAACTCCCTTTCTATTTGGAATCAAGCTTGAGACAAAGTGTTACACACCATTTGTTGATGCTACCTTGTGTTGTCAAATTGTTGGTAGTGTCATCTACGTGAATCATACTCACCTAGACATCTCATTTGTAGTTGGAAAGTTTTCACCCTTCATGTAAAAGCCACATGAACTTCATTGGAGAGCAAACAAAAACATTTTGCACTACATATAGGGAACTCATACATCTGGGATTCTTTATGTGGTAGGCACAAGTTTAGATTTGATTGGATATATGGACTCTAACTGGGTTAATGATCTTGATGATTGCAAGTCCACACATTCAGCTATAGTTTTCACCTTGGTTATAGTCCCCATTTGTTGGTAGAGCAAGAAGCAACATGCCATTTCTCTCTCTTTGACTAAGGTTGAGTATCGGTGAGTTATCAATGTCACCACTAAGGCTATTTGGCTTTAGAATATTCTCATTGAACTTGGCATCACTTTTCAAAAGCCATCAATAATCTACTCTAATGACCAAAGCACCATCCAAATCTAGAAGACGTAGAGCATAATATGGCAGCGATAGAGGACAAGGAGTATAAGAGCATAATATGCCAACATTTGATTTGACCAACTTCAATTTTCTCCAGTTTAGCATGCATAGATCCCAACTTTTGAATTTCACAAGTGAATTCACTTTGTCCCTCTTGGTACACATAATTAGTAGGAGAATCCATAGAGGCACAAAAAAGATAGAGTGCTAAGCTAAAGCTTAGGAGAGCAGGAAATGTGAGAGTAGAAAAGGAAGTACCACTAAGAGAAATGACTATAAAACATTCATATCAATCACACAACCACGTGTAGCCCAGTCTACACACCTAGGCAAATATAGAATGGAAATTTGATGTTGTATCCCTTACAACAAACATGACTCAATTCCCTTGTAAGATAAGATATTATGCCTGTGGATCATGATGATGACAGATAAAGAGTAGAACAAGGGGCGCTCCAATTGCAGAACTTCATCTTGTGAGCTATGTAATATCATAGTAAATTAGTTATAGGAACATATTGAGCATGTCACACATGAAAATATCCAAATTGACAAACTTCTTAGAATTTTCAACATAGAAGTAGTCACTCTTATGAAAGTTGTTGTCCTTGATGTATCCTGAGAATGTTAGGGAAAGTTCATCACATTGGAAAAATGGATTAAAATCATTTCATGTTGAGTAGGCTGCAAAAATTTGGAGCATACTAAATCATTGTTCCCTTCTCTAATATCATAACCCTTGATTTAGCACTCCATCCTAATGTGATAACATTAATTATGAACACAAATTTTGTTTTCAAATTCTGTGATTCACATCTATTCTTGTTGCAAATTGTTGTAACGAGGCCTTTGTTGGTACTTATATTGGTATCCCTATGAAACTCTTCCTATAGCCAGTTCTTTCTTTTCATGTTATCAATGCTAACTAAGATATCTCCCTTGTTAGGTTGCAAAATTTCTTTGTCTCTATTTAGTTTTGGATTGTTCAAGGTTACATTGTGCCAAGTGGAAGATGAAGAAACTCCCAGCTATTGGAGACTAAAGTATGGAAAAGGAGCGGAAGATGTTTTTCAACTCATGGTAGCTCCAGCATGGTGTTGTTCCCAATCCGAAACTCAGCTGTGTTATTATATTACTTGTTGTTTATTGTTAGTTTACCAATCAATTGAAACTAGAAATAGTCCTTTTTGGTCAAGTTTTGTCACATTGAAGTTTAGTATTGTGGATTGTTCATCAATTTTAATTTTAAAATATTAATTATTAATTGAGATTATTAAAATTAGAATCATTATTAAGATTTTAAAGCTTAAAAATCAAAAATAGAAAATAAAAAACAAAAAAATAAAGGTGCACTTCTTTAAATTTCCTTTCCCGTTTTGAAAATGATGAGCAAGTAAATAAATTATGCCTAGTTAACAAGATGGAAATGAAGGAGAATAGTTGTCAAAGGAAGAAAAAAAAGACAAGAAAATTTCAAATTCCTAGTGACTTTGACATTGAATATGTTAAGGGAATGTAAGGTACCTAGCCTGAATTCACACAATCAATAGCAGATTGAAAAGGACAAACACTGATCTTGCACTATTATAATGAATTTCCAGATCTGATTAAACATCGATTTAGGATATTGCATTGTTAACACTAGGATCAATCTTCATACAACCATCATTGAATATAAATGAATCTCTGACTGAAAATGAATTGTGCACTGAACAATATAGGATATATCAATGGATAACGCTTAGAATCGCAAACCCCATAAGTTTCAATGTTCTTAGATAAGCCCAGATTAATCACAATAGTGACAGATTAAAAGACTCAAATCACTAAACAACAGTTAATATTGATCCAATACCTGACACAAAATTGATGAGTAGACATGATGGTATCACTGCTCGTACTCTTGTGACTATGGCTACGGGGACAACTCCAAGTGTTTGCGTTGATCGACCACGACTCCAGGGTGTGTCTACTCCAAGGGTGAGTGATATTGATCGGGCTGAGCGCACTCCACTAACCGTTTGGGAGATTGAGCAATATACTGCAATTGGACTTGAGATTGAACTACAAATGTGCACTTTGATATGAGCCTGAGTGATGGTTGTGCCCAAAATTGTGTCGCTATCTCCTTGCACAGGGGTATAGATGATAGGTGTGGCCAAAGCCTGAGGCTCAACCACAAACTCGCTTGATTGTGCTTCCCTCTAAGCTTTGCTCCACAAACGATTACAACCTATGACACCAAACTGTGAGTGAGAAGTGGATCTGCGGAAGCCATGTTAAGAACTATGGCACTGGGTGAGGACTATGTCTCACCTAGTGTGGCTAGCAAAGAGCGACTTCCTTGCAAACTGTGATCATAATTTTTCATGATGATCTTCTTTGATGAAAAACTCCTGTATATGTTTGAAAACAATTGCGCCTTCCAACTGGTCGGCCAAAGGTTTTAATTCAAATTTAAATGTTATTATTGAATAATTTAAATTTATTTTATTCATTATTATTTAAAATAATAGTTATTATTAATATTTAATTATTATTTAAAATATATTTAAAATCCAACCTTAGTGTTTACAAACACTATTTTTTGCCTCCATTCAAATTTAGGTCCTCATTAAAATGGGGACATGACAATCCTTCCTGCCCAGATGTTGCTTGCCCTCAAGCAACTGCAAGCTTGTGTCCGTGATCAACACGTAATGAAACATATGATTCCAAGGGCATGTCTTCTTGTACCAAGTCTTTTGCTGCTCCACTCTAATATTAACAACATTAGGCTCACAACTGTGACACAACTCATCATGATCCCAATGAATGAGTGCCCCAAACATATCAATACTCGAATCCCAACTCATCACACTCTCACGTCTAGTAGACATGAGAGGGTAGTTGTATCTCCAAGGGCCATCAAATCCAACCAACTTCCCCACTCCAAGAGATCTCCCATGGATGTGCAAAACAAGGGAAGAAGACTTCTTACTATCATCCTCATGCGTAGGAGCTGCCAACTCAAGGACTAAGCAAAACTCGACAATTGTTGTTCAAAAAATCAGAATAGCTATTACCTTTCCTTAGTGCCTTCAACCACCTCAAACTTCTCCTTCCACATTGCTTCATGCTCTCCAACAAAGTGTCAGTCCAGTTTGAACTCTTCCATGAGAATTATAAACCTTAAAGATGATCTTTTTGGCTGTCGTTACATGGTAATGTGAAGATAAAGGATTGCTATCATACATCAAAAAATCAGTCTGTACCTCATGCTCAAGTGTAGTGTCTTTCTCAAATTCAATCAACTCTCCTAAACCCATCATGTGCACACCAAAAATTTCCTTCTCAAGATTACAAATTAACCAATCAACGAACTCATTAATCTTGGAGCAAAGGAACTCAAATATTTCTTGGTCAACCTCTATGGAGTTTTCTTCTCTTATTTCGGTTATAACCTTCATCACCCCGCTATCATTAGAGCTTTCATGATAAAATTGCAATTCCTCTTGATGGAGGACAATCTTAGTTGAATCATTTTTCACAATAGCATACCTAATTTCTTGGATCTCATTATCACATGGTTCAATTACTTCCATACCTGAAGCTTGGCTGGCTGCTTCTTGGATATCATTTGGAATTATGGACACCTCTTCCTTCATCTCAAGCTCTTCACACCCAACAAATGGAGTCTTTCCCACCTTCACTTCATCATCTTTTTGTTGGTACACACAATCATTAGGAATCAACAACCAATCTTCATCTTCAACTTGCTTATAGTGTTCCTCTTGTTCTTGCTCTGTGATGTCTTGTGGCTTCAATTTTTCTTCCTGCTCTTCGACTTCCTCCTTTTGTGAATCTGGCTCTGTTGTACCCCTCACTATTTCAAGTTCCATCATCTATGGCTCTTTTTGTTTCAAGAATGATTCTTCTAGCTCCCACCCTTTAATCTCCTCCTTAGCAGTTTCTGAATCATCTTCTTCCCTCTTTGGTCTTATGTAGTCATAAAGTCCTCTTTTTTGGTGGTATTGGCACTCAAGTGCCTTCAAGTACACTTCAGGGAAAACACAAGCCTTTGCATGATTTGACAAACTTTGGTATTGGTCCAAGATTTTGGAAGCTTCAGACAGGTACCTCTTTTGTTCCTTTAGTATTTTTAGTAATAGTTCTTGAATAGGATCTATGTCTTCTACCTTGCGTAAGAATTTAGGTCACCAATCCATGTTCTCTCTCCAAGGCCCTCTTTCACTCCTATCCAATGTAGATCTGCTTGCACCAAAATAGACCCGTAGTCTGGCAAGATACACCTACTCTGATACCACTGTAAAGTTAACACTGGGATTAATCTTCATACAACCATCATTGAATATAAATGAATCTTTGACTAAAAATGAATTGTGCATTGAACAATATAGGATATATCAATGGATAACATTCAGAATCGCAAACCCCATAAGTTACAATGTTCTTAGATAAGTCCAGACTAATCGCAGTGACAGATTAAAAGATTTAGATCACTAAACATCAGTTAATATTGATCCGATACTCAACATAGAATTGATTGAGTAGACACGATGGTATCGGTGCTCATACTCTCGTGACTGTGGTTACGGGGACAACTCCAGGTGTTTGTGTTGATCCACCATGACTCCAGGGTGTGTTTTCTCCGAGGGTGAGTGATATCAATCGAGCTGAGTGCACTCCACTAACCATTTGGGAGATTGGGCAATATATTGCGGTTGGACTTGAGATCGAGCTACAATTGGGCACTTTGATATGAGCTTGAGTGATGGTTGCGCCCATAATTGTGCCGCTATCTCCTTGTGCAGGGGTATAGATGATAGGTGTGCCCAGAGCCTGGGGCTTGGCCACAAACTCACTTGATCATGCTTCCCTCTAAGCTTTTCTCCACAAACAACTACAACCTATGACACCAAACTATGAGTGAGAAATGGATCTGCAGAAGCCACGAAAAGAACTATGGCACTGGGTGAGGGCTATGTCTCACTTTGTGTGGCTAGCAGAGCGTGACGTCCTTGCAAACCATCATCATAATTTCCTTTTCCCTGATGATCTTCTTTGATGAAAAAATCTCATATATGTATGAAAACAAATGTGCCTTCCAACTGGTCAGCCAAAGGTTTTAATTCAAATTTAAATGTTATTATTGAATAATTTAAATTTATTTTATTTATTATTATTTAAAATAATGGTTATTATTAATATTTAATTATTATTTAAAATATATTTAAAATCCAACTTTAGTGTTTACAAACACTATTTTCCACCTCCATTCAAATTTAGGTCCTCTTTAAAACGGGGATATGAGAGGGAAAGAATAATGTGGTGGCTAATGCACTCTCTAGAAGCCTTGTTTCTATTCTATGATTGATATATCTGCTGATTGAAAAGTTTCTATAAGAGTTGAATATGCCAAGAACACACTCACTATTGACATTTTGGATGGAAAGCTACAAGATAACATGTACAAAGTGGTTGATGAGCTCATTCTTTATAAGGACCGTGTGTATCTTGTACCATAATCAAAGGTGAAGGAAAGAATTTTGAGGGCATGTCATGACATAGCTCTTCCTAATCATCTAGGGTACTATAAGACCTAGAAACAGGTAAAGGAGTGTTTCTCATGGAAGGGGCTCAAAAGTGATGTCTTGAGGCATGTTAGGGAGTGTTTAGTTTGTCGAAAAAACAAAACAGATCATGTATTTCCAATTGTTTTGTTGCAACCCTTTGTTACCAGGTTCTTCATTTTAGCCCCCCGAACCGGCCAAAATACGTGTGGGTTCTTGTTTTGGTTCGGTTCTTCTCTGGGTTCGCCTGGGTTCTCCATTTTCCACCCGGGTTCTTTGTGGGTCCTTCACAGAAGGACCCATAGAGAACCCAGGTGGAAAATGGAGAACCCTGGCCGAACCCAGGGAGAACCCAGAAGAACCCGGGCGGACCCACGTCATCCAGCCTAGAAAAAGGCAAAAACTCAACTTAAAAACAAAAAATAAAACCCTAAAAAGTGCCTAGATTGCCTTATATTGACTTGGCTGACCAAATGAGGCTCATTTTGCAAACTCAAAAGAGCAAAACACCATTTTTCTGCTTCCAAGCTAAAAAATTATGAATATGATTATAGATTATATGGCATTATGGCGTATTTCAAATTGTTTCAATATTCTATGGCATTATGGCATTATGATCATATGATTATAATTTTGAGCATGCATATGAGTCTATGGCATTATCATTATGTTTATAAATTTATAATTTAATATTATATATATATACATATATATATATATATATATATTACGGTCGTACCCGTACCCGTACCCTAGGAAAAAAAATTGCCGAACCAGCAAACCCGAACCTGAACCCGCATCTGAATCCGTACCCGAACCGGCAACTTAGTTGCAACCCCTACCCATTCCAAATAAGAAATAGGAGAGTATCTCCATGAATTTCATCATAGGACTCCCAAAGATGCGAGGTAAGGATTGTTTTTATGTGGTTGTTGATAGACTTACTAAATATGCTCATTTTCATGCTATATTTTTAGCATACAAGGCCCCAAAAGTTGTTGATTTGTTTTTTAGAGAGATTTTTAGACTTCATGGGCTGCCAAGGAACATTGTAAGTGATAGGGACAACAGATTTATCAGCTTGACTTGGCAAGAACTCTTTCGATTGATAGGTACGAAATTGACTCCAAGCACTAGCTATCATCCTCAAATTGATGGGAAAATCGAAATTGGGAACAAATGAATAGAAGGTTACTTGAGAAACTATATTACAAGGCAACAAATAGCATAGGTTAAGTGGCTGCACCTTGGGGAATAATACTACAATTTCAATCATCACATGTATGTGTGTAATATCCACTCCAATTTTTTCCACAAATTGCACTCGTTAGCATTATCTAAAATGCAAAGATAAGCAATTGAATGAGCAACCCTCCACTTTCTGATCACCCGGATCCCAGAGTGGGAAAGGTGAGAGCATATAGTGAAAAGGGGATCTTGCAATTGCTAAAATATCAAGCTAACTATAAATGAACACCTTCCACTTTCTGATCACCCAGATCCCGATGTGGGCAAGGTGAGAGCATACAGTGGTTGGCTTACACTATTGAAACTTCTCTATGCTACCACTTCTTCAGTGGCTTAAGTAGTAATAATCAAATGCTTGAAAGTAAACATCCGCTTGTTCAACAGGAATTGCGAGTAAGTAAATGCACTTGGCAGTAAGTCGACCAACTGTCGTTTGTTCAATGGGAAAAACAAGAAAGGAAGTATAAGAACTCGACCACTTATTTAGCAGGAGTAAGAAGTACATAAGCAAAGCTTGACCACTTATTCAGCAAGAGCAAAGGTAAGTATCAAAAGCGAATACAAGAGAATTCACCAATAGTACTACCGATGGTGTTACAATGAGCTCAACATAATCATATCAGATCATTACATGCTGCTTTTATGAGAGGAAATTGACTGAAATGTGAAGCAAAACACCCTCCCAATATGATAGAAGATAAGTATGTGAGCACCCCAACAAAATAGAACAAGTATACCTCAAGATAGGTCCACTAGTGGTCAATGGTAAGACAAACTGAAGGCTGCAATAGGTCTGATAATCAGAACAAAGGTTTGATACACACGAACTGCTGGTTTGAAACTCAAATCAGCAACCTTAAAAACATCATAACTCCTTCAATACTCATCGGAATTGACTCAATCACCTACAAATGGTCCCACATTGCTAGGTGTCCAAACCAAGACAACAAGCTGCCACTAACAACACTGATAACACTGGCATGTGTCCCAAGGAACCTTCAACCAAGTGGTATGACCTCCTAGGTAGGTCGACCAACATTTAAAAATCCCATACTCCACCTAAAATCACCAAAACTCGAGCATAGGGGCACCCAAGCATGTGAAGAATAAAGAACCAACACCCACAAAAGTCTTTAACTCCTCTGACTAGCGTGAGCAAAAAGGTGGATAAGCTAGGTATGAACCAACAACGTCAAAGTCTGATATTTGCTTGCATCAAATTATCTTTTAAAACACTTAAGTCTCCAAATTAGGTGTCCAAACTCATATCCCCCTTTTAAAAACAACTTAAGTTGTGCTTCCTAGGTGTAGGGGGTCAAAAGGTGACTTTGACAATATAAAATAAACTTAAGGTGCCAACCTTTCCATTTTCGAACTCCAAGAATGGTGGAGAAACCAATTGCTACAAATACCAAGATGCCAACCACTACAACTGTCACCACTAGCAGAAATAGTAACCCTGTACTGAACTGCTGCCAAGACCACTTACTAAAATTAGCATACTACTAAAATAGTAAGTGACTCCAATCTCAAAATAAGCAAATTCTGAGATGCAGTTGTGACTTACTAAAAATAGGCACATGCTAAAAAATAGTAGTGACTGCCCACCAAGGGTCTCAAAAAACTCAGAAAGACCCAAAAACCCCTCTGGAAAATTCCTACAACAATTTCCTAAAAAGCTGATGAAAAACCTCCAAGAATCTTGGAAACCATAAAATGCCTCTGAGTATCCTACGGGACTCTGAAAATAGGCTAACGACCACTGAAAAGCATAGGGCTAAAAAGGGGACATTACAGTCCTCCCTCCCTGAGATTGCTTGTCCTCAAGCAATCACAATCCATGCACTAATTGATTTGTAATGTCCCCATTTTTGCCTGATGTTGTTTGTGGATGGTTTAGCCTATTCCTGACCCTCATAGGCTAATGAGCGTGGTTAGGGGGTCCTTTGTGGTAGTTATCTAGTCAGCTGATGGGTTTCATTTCCTAGATTCAGTTGGATTGGAGAAATAAGGGAGATAATAATTAAATTAATTATTTGTAAGGTTATTAATTAAATAAATATTATAAAGTGACCTTATATTTAATTGATTTAATAAAGTGACTTAAATAAAATATTATATCATAAAGTCACTAAAATAAAATAAAATAATATTATTTTCTAGAAGCTTCTTGAAGATGGATTGAAAACGTATAAAAGAAGATCAAAGCCAAGCTTCTAAGCATCCAGGAATTGACATTTGAATTGAAGAACTTGTTTGGTAAAGGAGCCAGCTAGAGTTTTTGCCATTTCCAGCCATTGGGAACGAAAACTCTCATTGTTTATGCAATTTTGAGGTTGTGAAATATCAGCTGAATTATTGCTTCATTGTGGGCTTCACTCAGAAGTTCAATTTGTGCTTCATTGTGGAATTTATTTGAGTACAATAGCTGAAATATTATTGTACTTTTCTAATTAAGGGTTTGCAACAGCTGATGTATTGTTGCAGCTATTTGAGAACACATTTCAGTTTGGTGTTGAACATTTGTGAGTATCAGTTGGAAGAAGATTTTGGAGACAACATTGAATAACATTTTCAATGTTGTTTGCAACGATTTGGAGATTACATTCATATACATATTCATAGAAAATGATTGTGGATATTTATGAGCATTTGCTGCCATCAACTTACATACCAGTTTTCAGACTTTGATTTATGGAGAACCCAGCTTGCATTGATTTTGCTTGTGGAATGGATTGCTCCACTCTTGGAGCCTAGGCGACCATTTTTGGGAAGATTTAGAGGATGTTCCAGGCTGCCACGATTTTATTTTGTGAGCTACAAGTCAAACAGGGGCGGCACTCTTCTGGGGCTCGATTCCTCACTTGAGAGCTTCTCAAATGCTGATTGAGACCTCTTCAAGTGGCCATGCTTTCTACAGTTCATAGCAGCATTTATTCCAGCTTCCTTTATTTGTAATTGCTCATTTTTGCATTGCAATTAATCTGAGTACAGGTTGCAGCCTATAAGGCTCTTGCATAAACATTTGTAATGAAAGTGCAGTCCTATTCTAGAGCATTGTAATCATTCTTAACAGCACTGTATTGAGTTAAATATCATTGCAATACTATGATAATAAAGATAGGAGTTGGCAGCCAATTGTTTGATAAAATGTCTTGCAGCTGTAGGTGGAGTTTTGCATAAATTTCAGTCACTCATATGCATAGGAAAATACAGCACTATCTTGCATATCAGTTTGTAAAGAATATTGTAATGAGCTTGCATCCAATAGAGGAAAAATGAGATGACATGTTAATGTTTGATCATTTATCTAGCTGTAGCTCTCATAGCAGTTTACAAGCCAACTATTTGTCAAAATGTCTTGGCTGTAGCTTCTCATGTTAGTTCACTAGTATGTATGGCAACTGTTTGGGATAATATCAAGAGCATTTCTCATGTCTATTTCAGTTATATATACATTGGACGGTTGTTGTAGTGTTACCTGCTCTTGCATTTCCAGTCATAGAAGATGTCACTATAGTATCTAGTTGCATTACATAATCATCCTATGTCATATGCATTTGCTCTCTAGCAACATCACTGCCATCAAAGGAGTTATAACAGCAAGAACCAGGGCGTTGGCAAAGTGTTTGACGAAATTACTTGAGCACCAATCAGCAATTTAAGTCCAAATTTTCCAAGGGATATTACATGATTCTGAGTTAAACTCACTATGACTCTAGGATCCCAAATGAGTCTAGGGAATCTGTAGCTCCCCAAATAGGAACACTGCTCTGCTAGGTGACTACAAAAGTAATCTCTTGAAGATCCCCTGTAAGAAGAGCAATCAATCTCAACAAGATCTTAGTCAACTCCTTGGAGAATTACTCCCCACAATCAAAACCCTAAGGCACCCTATAGGTAAAGTTGAGAATGTTAATGCCAACTTCCTCATTCTCAGCTTCCTGCACTTCATCATCAAAGACATAACTGAAAATTAATCAGCTGCCCCAATCATAAGAACCAGTGAATGGATTAGAATAGTAACCGACTGGTGCTTGTGCACTCCTCCCACACCGATTCTAATTGCCCAAGCTCAACATTCCCCTCATCTGAGACCATAAATCAATCTTGCTAAGGGATTGAATGGACTAAAAACAAGCACACCAGCAACTCTCCAAGTTTGAAATGGTCAACTTGAGGTCTGATTTTTGAAAAACCTGCACCCAAGAAGAACAGCTGCTGCAACACTAAAAAACATCAGCAAAAATGGCACATCTTCTCATGTCCATGGCTAGGAAAGTCCTCTCAAGTGTCACCAACTCACCATAGAGCCAACCTTTGCTCAAAATCTCTCTCCAATCCATTGGTGGAGATATAAATGGACTCATAAGATGGCTGCAAAGAGAGGTAACAGCAACAATATGTACATGCATATGATCTTGGGCACGATAAACCTCTCTCCAATCCATTTCTAGATGAGCAATTAAAATCACCAAGTGGCTGGTAAGGGAAGGAACAACATTATAAATTTTGAAAATTTGATCCTTATCCCTCTAAGGATCTTTCTTACCATACCCAATAAGCTTCGTCAATCCATGTTGAGAACCCCAAGCACGGATACCCAATCAAAAATGACCTTCAACATACCTAGAAATATGTATATCACATCTCCAAATGCCATTCATAACATCTTGCTCACCATGGAAGTTTGTGATTCCTTTGGTAATCTCTTGCAGCCCACCATGAAAGCATCATCAACTATGGCGCATGGAACAATTGTTGTCTTCAAACCCAATCCCCAAAAAGGATTAGTGTAAGATAAGGCATCACTCAACCCAAGGGATGGATTGTCAAACATGTAGATATCATGTTTTGGTCCTTCTTTCTTTAGAGCTTCATAAGTAACAAGCCTGAAATCTCTTTTCCTTGCTGCTGTAATGAAATTTCCAACAGCTACTAAACCATGTTTTGTTAACACCTCAATTTCAAAGATGTTGAAGTCACCATGATCCAACACTTTCCATGTGGAAACTTCACCCTCAACCCCACTTATGCATTCATTATCAAGCAACCAGGGAAGATTACCAATCACCAATTTTGACATGTTCTCATGATTTGATCTCAAACCATCCATAAGCTAAAAACCACACTCTATCTCATGCTTGGAAACTTCACCAAATGTTTCATCTTCCTTCACGAAGAGTAGATTATCATAAATTGACTCTACACCCACTTCAAAGAGAGGATTATCAAGAATTTGAAAGTCATTCCTTTTCTCTTGCTCAAATCCAACTCGCTAATCCAAATATGCACGTGCAACTTCTGATTTTCTTTGGAATGCCTCTAAGTCAAACTCTTCTTGAAGACTATTAAGCTCATCAATTACTTGCTTGATTTCTTTAGCTCTTTGTTCATTCTCTTGTTCTCTAGAAACCTTGGTATCAACTAGCTGATTTTCTACCTCCATTAGTGCCATCTGAGTATTCTCTAATATGTCTTTTGTTGAAACAAGCTCAAGAGAAAGCTCATCAACCTTCCTCTCCCTTTCTTTGAATGCACTAATAGCCTCCTTTGCAAATTTAATGGCATTATCTCACTCTCTAATCAAGTGCAAGTACTCTTTTTTCACTGTTTCCAAAGAGTCTTGGATAAGATGAAAGTCTGAAGAAGTAACTCTTCCCTCAACAACATTTTGCATGAGGATTTCAAGGATCTTGTGAGTGTTGTCCAACCTTGTGAGGACTTGAAATCTCCTTCTCATTGGTGACCAAGAGTTGATTCTTCAAATCATACAACCTCTTAGGTCTTTGTTCAACCAAGTGACTTGGTTCTCCATGTAACCAAGATTTGGAAATATCTTCATTATCAAGAACCATATGATCCTCTAACTCTACTTCCTCCTCACTGTCACTTTGATCAAAAGTCATGGTAGCCCCCAACTCAAGCAATGAGTCACTACTGAATGCTAATTTGAAATCCTCATCAGGCTCCATTTCGTCATGCTCCTCTACTGGATGCTTTGAGAAGTTAACTGATGTTCTTCATGTATACGAGATTCCCACTCAAAATCTAGATTACTATCACTGGAATGATGAACATGCTCCCCAATAGGTGTTGTTTTGAAAATTTCAGTAGCATCAAACTCTTCATTAGTGGCTACAACCTTCTCAAAGAAATCATTTTGGAGCTTCACCATACAAGCTTCGTCATTAAAGACATCTTCTTCAACAACAATCTCATGGCTCATATTGTGTTCTGAGTTTTGAAAATCATCTGGGTCAAAGGGAAATTCATCCTACGTAGGATCCTCATTATGCTTAGGTGCCAACACACTCGGGTCCCATGTGCTAAAGGGTTGATTGCTCGGCTCAAGGAAAATGTGATTCTTCATAATCGAATGTCCCTGTGAATAAGTCACTCTTCAACTCCCTGGTACTAGCATCATGATAGTCATTCACCTCCATATCTTACAATATCAAATCAGTCCTAACCAAACCTCTTTGTTCACCATATAGTGGACTTTCTAGGCTGCCATCATATGTATGAACAACATCCAACTCAATGTCATCCAAGCCACCATTTGATTCCTTGCTAAGAAAAGGTAAGGGTGATGAAGCAATGCTAGGTTCCCCTAATGAACTCATTCCTCCTTGAAACTGATCCATCATGAAAGGTTTGACAATTTCCATGGCGGTATCTTCTTCAAACTTCATGTGTTCTTCATTTGTAGTTTCAATAGGTGACTTTTCTTCAATCTTCCAATCATCTTGAAGTGTCATGTGCTCTTCACTTGTAGCTTCATTTTATTTAAGACTTAGAGTCCCATCATCAATGCATGTTGACTGATTTTTGCCTTCCTCATGCTTACTTGTTGGCTGCAAACCACAAACAAGTACTTCTTCTTTCTTTGACCTTTCTTCAATGTCAAGTTCTGATGTTTCTTTCATTGTTCTTCTAATGTACTTAATAACCAAGCCCATTTTCCCAGGTCTCAATATCACAACACCCAAGTAAGAGTTAAAAGAAACCGTGTTTCTAAACCCATCAGGCATGCTTTGATACTCTTTAAAGAGTTGGGTAGCCAGATCCATTGTCATAACTCTGAGTTTTTATTGAGTTCCCATAGGTTGGTAGGAAAACCAGCTTTGATACCACTATAATATCCACCCCAATTTTTTCCACAAATTGCATCCGTTAGCGTTAGCTAAAATGCAAAGATAAGCTGCTAAATAAGCAACCCTCCACTTTCTGATCACCGAGATCCTAAAGTGGGCAAGATGAGAGCATACAATGAAAAGGGGATCTTGCAATTATTGAAATAACAAGCTAATTGGAAATGAACACATTCCACTTTCTAATCACCCAGATCGCGATGTGGGCAAGGTGAGAGCATACAATGGTTGGCTTACAATATTGAAACTTCTCTATGCTACCACTTCTTCAATGGGATGAGTAGTAATAGTCAAGTGCATGAAAGTAAACATCTGATTGTTCAGTGGGAATTACAAGAAAGGAAATGCACTTGGTGGTAAGCCAACCAACTTCTGCTTGTTCAGCGAGCAAAACAAGAAAAGAAGTATAAGAACTTGACCACTTATTCAGCGGGAGTAAGAAGTATATAAGTAAAGCTCGACCACTTATTTAGCGGGAGCAACCACTTGTTCAATGGGGTAAGTATCAAAAGAAAATACAAGAGCATTCACCAAAGGTACTACCGATGGTGGTGCAATGAGCTCAACATAATCATATCAGATCATTACATGCTGCTGTTATGAGAGAAAATTGACTGAAATGTGAAGCAAAACACCCTCCCAAGATGATAGAATGTAAATATGTGAGCACCCCAACAAAATAGAACAAGTATACCTCAAGATAGGTTCATTGGAGGTCAATGGTAGGACAAAATGAAGGCTGCAATAGGTTTGATAATCAGAACATAGGTTTGATACACACAAGCAGCGGGTATGAAACTCAAATCAGCAACCTTAAAAACATCATAACTCTTTCAATATTCATTGGAATTGACTCAAACCACTTGCAAATGGTTCCACATTGCTAGGCATCCAAATCAAGATAGAAAGTTGCCACTAACAGCACTGAATAACACTGGTATGAGTCCCAAGGCACATTTTCCAAGTGATACGACCTCCTAGGTAGGTCGACCAACATTTTAAAATCCCATACTCCACCTAAAATCACCAAAACTCAGGCATAGGGGCACCTAAGAATGTGAAGAATAAAGAACCAACACCCACAAAAAGTCTTCAACTCCTCTTACTAGTGTCAGCAAAAAGGTGGATCAGCTAGGTATGAACTAGTAATGTCAAAGTCTGATATAAGACTCCAAAAATACCTCCAAACTGCAAACCATCACACACACACACCAAAATACAACTAGAAGACAGCAAAGCCAACAAAAACTGAAAGAAATGAAATAGCCATCACCAATATATGCTCAACTGCAACCCCTGAGATGGAGCTACAATCCTATTCAGCTAGGAGATATCTCTCAATCTCGAAACTGAAGTTGACTTGGAGGGATTTTGTCCTCAGAGCCCAAAGAGTTCAATTTGCATTTCAACAACACTTCGTTACATCAAAATAGCATATCCAAATGAGAGCAAGGAGGGTGTATAAATAATCTTTGAGACCCAGAAGTTTGAATTGCTTTTCCCTCCAAAAAAGGATACCACACATGGAGTATATAGTATTTTATTAATATCACTTAACACCATTACTTTGGGCATCCACTTTAGCTTGCATCAAATTATCTTTTAAAACACTTAAGTCTCCAAATTAGGTATCCAAACTCATACCCCCTTTTAAAAACAACTTAAGTTGTGCTTCCTAGGCGTAGGGGGTCAAAAGGTGACTTTGACAACATAAAATAAACTTAAGGTGCCAACCTTTCCATTTTCAAACTCAAAGAATGGTGGAGAAGCCAACTACTACAAATACCAAGATGCCAACTACTGCAACTACCACCACTGCCAAAAATAGTAACCCTATTCTGAACTGCTACCAAGACCATTGCCAAAAACAACACTTACTTAAAATAGCATACTGCTAAAAATAGTATGTGACTCCAATCTCAAAATAAGCACATTCTGAGACACAACTATGACTTACTAAAAATAGTAAGTACTAAAAATAAGCACTGCTAAAAAATAGCAATGATTGCCCACCAAGGGTCTCAGAAAGACCCAAAAAAACCTCTGGAAAACTCCTACAACAATCTCTTGAAAAGCTAACGAAAAACCTCCAAGAATCTTGGAAACTCTAAAATGCCTCTGAATAGCCTATGGGATTCCGAAAATAGGCTAATGGCCATGAAAAGCATAGGGCTAAAAAGGAGACATTAGAATATGGCTATGATTCCTTTCAAGGCACTCTACGGTTATGATCCTATTTCATTCATGAATTTGATTCTTTCAAACAAAAAAGTACAATTTCTAGAATGGCTGCCATTTTTGAAGGACTGAATCAAGACTATACCAGGTCATAGGCCATCCATCTTGTACATCTAGGCATTACCAGTTGTTGTTGATCATCAATTGAGGTGCTAGGTGGAGTTACATAGGGCTATTGGATCAAATCTGCAGAGATTAAATTGTTTCTGAATCACTGGCATCTTTACCACTGATTTAACCGAAGGATTTAGGCTACAACAATCAGATCACAACATTTGTTCATATATTTCCAGTGCATTCAACATTCACCCTAGGTTGTTGCCACTCCAAGGGAAGACTCAAAGCCTGCAACCATTTTTGAAGGCTGAACACTACACAAATAACCTATGTTACACCACCGTCGGGGATGGGGGGACGGGTGGACAAAGGGGCCTCAATTTGGGGACGGCGGGGGGACGGTGGCGGCGGGGCGGGGGGTGTATATACTATATACTATACATATGGTACGTAAAATGCTAGTTATGAAAATATGTATAAGACTATTAAGAAGTAAAATAGCAAAATTGCAATTGCCAAATTGAAATACTAAATAGTAAATACTTGAACATTGAACATTGAACATTGAACAATGAACATTTGAAGTTTTCAATATCGAATTACTAATGAGAAATTATAATAGAATACTCAATACTACAATTGTCGAATCGGCAAATGGAAGATTTCTATTATATGATATCAAAAATATCTAATCATAAAGATGATTACAATGAGTAGCATGATATCAAAACAAGTACAAATCAAAATGTGAAATAATAAAAAAATGTGTTAATTTTTTTTTTAAACCATATTAAGTTGCCGCCGTGGGGGACTCCTAGGCGTCCCTGGGACGCTCGAGGGATGCACAGGCGTCCCCCTCAGCGTCCCGGGGACGCCGGGACGTCCCCGCGTCCCCGGTGGCGAGCCACCAAAATTGGTGGCGCCACTGGAAACTTGGGAACGCCGTCCCCAAGTCTCAGGGACGTCTCCGTTTCGGGGACACTCGGGAGTGCGTCGGTAATAAAGGAACATCCATATTTGCAGATCACTTCATTTGGGGGCCTTTCCTAGCTGATAGCCTTCCCTTAATACCCTAACTATAGCTACTCATCATTTGGGTGGAGGCACACTAGTTTTAGGGAGGGTTTGCTAATCATTAGAAACCTCAAGGCCCTATCTTGTGGGTGCTACCAATCTTCCATTGATACAATGTTGTACCCTCATATTCAAGGACTTGTGAGTGAAATTTGTCTCGATAGTTATAAAATTGTGTTCAACTCTGTCTAATTAGCATTTTCTTTATTGTTCATTGAAGGAATTATTTATGTGATGAGACATATATTTCCATATCAGCATATTGTATTTGTTTCAGTTCTGATTGAGAAATTAATTTGACTTAGCGTTACTTTTTGTTGAGATAATGTTGTTATTGTGAAGATCTAACTTAAATCACAACTCTAAGATTAGTTAATGTAATGTCCCTTGCTGGTTCTGACCTAATTTTCTCAATGGCAGCACTTGGACATTTCGTCAAACACTTTACTTGTGAACTTGTTCTTGGCTGGAAGAGTTTTCAGTTTCTGTTTTCTTGTTTGAATGATGATCAAATGCATCAAAGACTAAACTAGACAATGCCAATGTTTGAAAAAATGCAAAGAGTACTGTAATGCAATAAAGTTTTGATTTCTCAAACTGCAATATGACTGACAAGGCATGTACAGACTCATCTACAGCACAAAGACATTTTAGCAAACAGTTGGAATGCAAGCTGCTGTCTCCTTAATATTGCAAGTATTTGATCTATAAACTGTTTACAATTCTTGAAACACCACTATTCCAGATCGCCTTCTAGAGTAACAACTTCTTATATGATGCAAATGCTCAGCTACACTCCTGTTAGCCACTTTGCAATGCACAATATTGATACTTTCAGACTTAAGCAGCTCTAAGAGTGACTGATACAATTATCAAATGAGTGCATCGATCCAGACCAGCAATTGAAGGTAATTACACTATAAATGTAAGAGATATTACTGAATTAAAGAACTTGGGAATAGAGCATTGTAGACTCAGTCAACAAGGTGTTACTGCTCAGAATTGCATCCCCTCCAGAAAGTGCAAAGAGTAAAGACTGTGCCCAGCATAGTAAATAGAGTCTCCCGAAATATATCTCCAAACGTCGTTTTGTCTCCACAATGGCTCGTATCCTTCTCCTTGTCTTGCAGCAGCACCTTCAAGAGAGTCAAGGAATGTCCACGTATTCTTCAAGACAAATGAATATCGAATTTGGCAATTACTCCAATGGATGCGACACCTTGAATGTTCTAATCTTCGCGGCAGTCTAAAGTTTACTTCAGATGTATACAAGCTGCTCCCGATACTCTTAATCCCGTTACTTGAAGAAATCACGACTTTATTCCATTCCGTCTCTTATCGGCTGAGATATTACTTTATTATATTTGTTATGAATATGGCAGTGTGAATTAACATTATTGAACATAGCGGTGGCTTCCTTAGTATCGATTTTATCTGCCTTGTGGAGAACACTAATCTTCTAATTCTTCTATTTAATACAATTCGAATCTTTTGTGTGACTAGGGCTGTTTCCTCCAAATGTGACCACCTTGACTGCGCCCAGAAATAATAGTAAGAAATCGTTTTATTCTCTTCCGATCTCTTTCTCCCTTTTCTTCACGCCCGTTCCTCACCCCCACGCCCCCACCTCTCCTCAGGTTGGGCTTTATTCTTTTTATATCCCTTTGGTGATGGAGGGATGCGTCCCTTGGAAGGTGATAACCCTTAGTTTTATTTATCTCTATCTTAGTTTATAATTATAATTGGTTCTAGTACATAATCCAATGTTTCTTTGGTTTATAAATAGGTTTTATTAATTATATATATTTTCAATATTTATTTTATTATTTAAATTATTAATATTTTAATATTTTATATATAATAATTATAATTATAATATTTCTTATTTAATTCTAGATATTTGTTATTATTTATATTATAATAATATTTAAATTATTAGAATTCGTATTGATATATCTTTGATAATTTAATTATAATTTTATCTTGTGATAATTATAATTAAATTATTAATGTTTATATTTTTACTATATTTTTTTCTTATTTACTTGTTTCAATTATAATCTTAATGTTGTGATTCCAGGGACATGATAGTTAATCGTTGGCAAACCCTAGGGGTCATAGCATATGCCAACATCCTACTTGCAGTTTATAAAATGGGAGCTTTGGAAAAGAATTGGAATATCCATAAATGCATAATAGTGGGTGATTCACACTAGGGTATACACGAAAAAGATTTTTTTTTTAAAATGATTTAAAAAATTTCAAGCTTATGTTGTTGACAGGTGTAAAAAACGCTTTGATACTTTCATCAACCCCCAAGTAGTTGTCACAACTACTTCGAAGGTTGATAGGGTCGTGGAAACCATCCTTATCTTTGACGACCATTTATGTATGTCAAATTTTGAAATTTTAAATCTTTCTGCACTCTTCATATACCTCACAACCATTCAACATTTGAGCTGGTTATGAGAATCATTTGAATGCCCAATATGCCAAAGTGAATTTGTTGAAAACAAGATACAATTGCATTGACAAAAATCACGGCACAAGGGCTTGTAGATATTACTATAGATAAGTCTATTGAATTCTCTTGCCGTGAACTTGCATAATTTCTATGGTCATTTTCTTTTATGTACCATTCTATAGATCCATTTTTGGATTCACTTAACTCCAAACTAAATGCTATGGATAGTACCAAAAGTGGCAAATTCAATCAAAATCATTTTGAACTAAATAATGAGGCCAAGATCCCACAAATAAATTTGAATGATTTGTTTCAAAGTTGAGATGAAAATATTTTCTAGAGAATATTGAAGACTTGGTATCGGATGAGTATTATGAAACACTTAAGAGTATTTTGGATATGCATGTTTCAAGAGGGACTCTATTTAGTGTCTTCACACGAGACCATCTAGTGATCATGGCATGGTCATACATGGTTCTAAATTTGATGAAGGGTACTCCCCTTACAAACCCAACCCACAACAACAATAGGGAAAATAAATAGTCAAAATGCAAGAAGGAAACACTAGTGTTCTATTATCTCCATAAAAATGAAATTACAACATTCAAAAAATTATAGACTATCACTCTATGGGCTTTCTAATTACATCAATTTGCAAATTGGAGCCACAATCTACTTTTCTCTCACCTCCTCCGTAACCCCCATTCACCTCCTTTATCTAGAATGCATAATTGCCTTGGCATCTTCTGGAAAGTGTAACCCCCTCAAGAAGATATTTCGAAATTTTATTAATTTTGGTAGCACAACTTCCTAGGATCATAACTTTTGATCTGACAGTTGGATTTTCAATTATAATATATTGTTGGAAATCTCTTGAGAAGATGCTTGGCATTTTGGTTTTTGGCCAATTTTTGAGCTCATCTGGAGCCTCTAAGTGCTTCAAATTTGACTTCAAATACTTTTAACAGATATTGGAAACTGAAATTTTAATATCTCACAAATGAAAATGATATTGAAGTGATTTCTTTACAATTGGCTTCAATTCACCATTTCGGAGGTCTATGTAAGATTTTGTGTCCATATGTGCATAAATACAGACTTACTAAAAATAGGAACCCTAGCAAATTTAGCCCTTATTGAAAAAGAAACAACATTTTTTTTGGGTGTGGCAAGATTGCTCTTACACCCTAGATGCTCTTGCATCAAAACTAAATGGGATGTTATTTCTTTTCTTTGATCTAGATCCCAATGATTGAGTTTGGATCCCAAAACAATTTCACCATTGTATCACGAGGATGTGAAGTTTGCACAGTAGTTGCACTAGATAAACCAATGTTTGAAATGAGAATATCCTTAGCTTGTACTATTAATTAGGACTAAGCTTAGGAAAAGAGTTTCAAAATTTTGTGAATCAAAAATATTTAATAAGGAAACAACTTCCATTTTTCAAAAGGAAGTAGGACACCTTCTTGTGAGCACAGGTTTTGATTGGGATCAAGAAACTTTATAGATGGTTATATTTTGGATGCAATTGGATTGAGTTCCATAAAAAAGTACATAGATGTTAGGTACTTGTGTCAAAAGAAAGAATCAAGTAAAGAAGTTTATGTATCACTTTTAAGACTAGCAAAAATACAAAGCTTGAGAAATTTGAAATTTTAGTAAAGATCAAGCTACTTCCTAATGCATGGACTCCTAAGAGTGGTCTTGTCACAACTCAATTTAAAGTGAGAATCCTTAAAGAAGAATTATCTTTTTTTTATTAAGAGGGGTAAATGCTTTTTGACCCAAAGCTATGAACCGGTGAGGTCACAAACGGAGGACCTCATCCCCAATATAAATTCTCAACAATCACACCCCAGTGGGGTTTGAACCTTGATGGAAAGAATAACAACACAACTACTTAACCATCACGCCATGCCACTATTGGCCCTTAAAGAAGACTTATCTAAATTGTATGAGTATATAGAATTATTTTGCAATTTTGTAACCTAGGTTAGAAAACACTTTATTTCAGGAAAAATAAAGCAAAACATAACCAAAATAAGTTTTTTTTTAATTATTACATTTCAAAAAATAGTTATTAGTTAGTTATGGGTTGGGAAAACTATAAATGCAATCATTTTCAAGGTAAAGGGGTTCATTTTAGGGAGACATTAATTTTATCACATTGTATAGGTGAAAAGGAGTCTTTGAGCTCTTCATTTCTGAATGGAATAAAGAATGATATGGCTGGTCTATGAGTTACTGCATTGCCTTTTATGTTATAGTTTCTTCGTGTTAAGGAATAAGATTGTCTAGAAAAGTTAGAAGATGTTTCTAGAAGAACTAGAATCTTCTAGAAGGGCTAGAACCTTCTAGAAACTAGAAGCAACTAGAAGATGTTCAAGGAAAAAGAACATTCCAGTTTAGAGATATCTAGAACATTGGAAGTTTTTAGATCTTAGAGGCATCAAGTATAAAAATGAGGCTGTCCATTGTGAACAACACTACTGTTGAGGTAAGTTGTTGGATCGTATGTAAGCAAGTTAGATCAATATAATTTCTTTGAGCCATTTCATAATTGTTTTATGCTTTGTTTGTTGTTGTTTTATTATTTGGGCCTGTTCTTACATGGTATTAGAGCTAGAAATATTCTAATAGAGTTAAGATATTGCTGGATTGATATTTGATTAGCAAGATAATCTTTGAAGTGGTTTGATCTATTTGTTTGAGAGCTATTTTTTTTCTAACATGGGCTCTACAAATAAAAGATTGCCAATCTTTGATGGAAGTGGATTTGCAGATTGGAAGATTGCAGTTGAGAATGCTTTGAGAGAAAAGGCTCTATGGAGTATAGTGAATAAAGAGATTGGAGAACCTCAACAAAAAAAAGAAAAGGAGTTATGGAAATACAAGTTGGAGCAAGCTAGAGGAATTATTGGTAAGGCCTTGAGTCCCCATCTTAATAGAAGGTTTGTTGATGTTGATAATCCAATAGAACTATGGGAGAATCTAGAAAAAGATTATAAAGATGCAGATATTGCTAGTGTTCAGCATAGAAGAAAAATTGGTGAACATAGGCCCAGCTGATTTTGAAAAAATGGCTGATTACTTTAATGAGGTTACATATTTAAATGCCCAGTTGAAGAAAGTAGGTGTTGAAAATGCAAAAAAAGATTTTCAGTTGATTGCAATGGTTGAAAGTAAGCTTCCCCAACCTTACAAGGTATTTAAAGAATCAAGGAAAAGGGTTATTCAGCTAAATCCTAATACCCCCCAATAAACTTTTGATCAATTTTGTAAGTCAGTTTTAGTTGAAGAAGCTCAACTTATTAAAGAAGGTTATATTAAGAAGAATTATGTGTATGCAACTAAGAGTAAATCATTTTCTAGATATGATGATGGAAAGAAGAATTGGAAAGGATATAATAAATTTTGAAATAATGGTGGTTCTAACTAGTTTTCTAGAATTGAAAGTGTAGAAACATAGTTGGAACGAAAACCCATTATTTATAGGTATTGTGGAGGTGAGAATCATATGGAAAAAAATTGTTTGAAGAGGAACGATGAAAGACAACAATACAAGCCTAGACAAGAAGAGTTTAAGGACAAAAAGATAGATAAACAAAGCTTTGTAGCCATCTCTAGGCAAGTAAAATCAAGTGCAGAGGTAAAAACTGAAGTCGAAAATAGATCTAGAGTAAAGGGGGGATACTTTGCTTCAGATACTAATAAAGAATGAATTTTAGATTCAGGAGTATCTTTTCACATGACTAGAGATAGATCTTTATTTATTGATTTTCATTAAGGAAAGAATTCAGATCAAGAAATCACTATTGGCAATATAATGAAACTATCAGTTCTAGGAATAGGGACTATTAGTGTAACAAATGGAACTTTGAAAAATGTTTTATTGGTTGAAGGATTGGGGTTGAATCTTATTTCAGTATATAGAATTGCTCAAGTTGGATATGAGTTTGTTGTTATTGCTGATCAAGTTATTGTAAGAGATAGAAGAGACCCAAAAAATGTTATTGCTATTGGTAGAATTGACCATAAAGAATGTCTCTTTAAATTCGTTGGATTTTTTGATGATGAATACAAACTCTCCCATGCTTTTGCTGCTCAAAGTGATTATATGTCAAAACTGTGGCATGCTAGACTTGGACATACAAATTATAGAAAATTACAAGACATGGTTAGAATGAATATGGTTAGGGGATTAACAAAGATTTCAACATCTGAAGGTGTATGTGAAGGATGTGTGTTAGGGAAACACCATCGAAATCCTTTTGATTCAAGAAAAACATGGAGAGCAAGTTATCCACTACAACTCATTCATAGTGATTTATGTGAACCGGCATATCCTTCCATCTCAGGTGACAGGTACCTTCACACTTTTATTGATGATTATAGTAGATGAGTATGGGTTTATTTTTTTGAAAAGAAAAATGAAGTATTTGAGTTATTTCAAAGGTTTAAGGCATTAGTTGAAAACCAAAGTGGAAAAAGAATTAAATGCCTAAGGATAGACAAAGAGTATTGAAGAGATATATAAACAAATCCCAAAACTCCAAGGAAGGAATGGTAGTGCCCTCATGGAAAAAGTCTTACAAATAAATGACCCAATCTCATATGAGCAAGCTGGAGGGAAGAAAGAATGGGAGCAAGCCATGCAAGAGGAATATGATGCATTACTAAAGAATAAAACTTGGGAACTTGCGCCCCTTCCCAAAGGTAAGAATGTTATTGGTTGCAAATGGGTTTACAAAACAAAATTCAAATCTAATGGAGCCATAGAAAAATACAAAGCTAGATTGGTTGCTAAGGGATTTAATCAAAAGGAAGGTGTTGATTATGAAGAAACATTTGCTCCTGCCATCAAAATGAACACAGTTAGAATTATTCTTTCTTTGGCAGCTAGTCTTGGATGGCATGTTCATCAAATGGATGTTAAAAATGCTTTCTTAAATGGAGATTTAGCTGAAAAAATATACATGAATCAACCACGTAGTTTTGTAGATGAACAACATCCTCACCTTGTTTGTAGATTAAAGAAATCACTTTATGGTCTAAAACAAGCACCAGGAGCATGGAATGAAAAGATTGACAAATACTTTTAGCTTCATGGTTTTAAAAGGTGTAGATATGATCCAAATCTTTATGTGAAGAAAGTTCAAGATGAGATTATTCTTGTTGCAGTTTATGTAGATGATTTACTCATTGTTGGACCGAATATTGGGATAATCAATGATTTAAAAACCAAACTTAAAAGGGCATTTCATATGAGTGATTTGGGAGAATTAAACTATTTTCTTGGTTTACAAGTTTGCAGACTACATGATGGACTATTCCTCTGCCAATCAAAATATGCTTTGGATATTGTAGAAAAGTTTAACATGCTAGAATGCAAGCCAGCTTCTACTCCCTTTCAGTCTGGAATCAAGCTTACTAAAGAATGCACTTCCAAGAAATTTGATGCTACTTTATACAGGAAACTTGTGGGCAGCTTGGTTTATCTAACTCATTCTAGACCAGACATTTGTTTTATAGTTAATCAAGTATCAAGATTTACACAGGAATCTAAAGAAAGTCATTGGATGGTTGCAAAAAGGATACTGCGGTATGTTCGTGGAACAATACACTATGGCATCCACTATGAACAGAAGTCCTCAATTTCTTTGGTTGGATTTACATATTCAAATTGGGGAGGTTATATAGATGACAAAAAATCTACTGGCAGTTAGGTTTTTCAGCTTGGATTAAGTCCTATTACATGGAGCAGCAAAAAACAAACTACTACATCATTGTCTTCATGTGAAGCAAAATATAGAGTAGCAAAAGAAGCAGGAAAGGAAGTAGTTTGGATTTGAAATCTTCTATTTGAGCTTCGCTTTTCCCAAAGTTCTGCTACTACTTTGTACTGTGACAATCAAAGTACCATACAAGTTGCAACAATCTAGTCTTTCATGCCAAAACAAAACATATTGAGCTTGATGTTCACTAGATATGAGATCTTGTTCAAGAACATATTGTCCAAGTGAAGAACAAACAACTGATGTATTTACTAAGAGTATGACTGAAGCCAAATTCTTGAAATTGAGAAAAATGCTTGGTATGTTAGAGGTGAACATTAAGGGGGGATGGTAGTATAATGTTCCCCTCTCACTTGTATCTTCCTCTCACTTGTATCTTCCCCTCTTCTTTGTATCTTGCTTGTAATATTCTATCCAATCTTAGGGGGGATGTTAAGGAATAAGATTGTCTAGAAAAGTTAGAAGATGTTTCTAAAAGAACTAGAATCTTCTAGAAAAGTTACAAGATGTTGCTAGAAGAACTAGAATCTTCTAGAAGGGCTAGAACCTTCTAAAAACTAGAAGTAACTAGAAGATGTTCAAGGAAAAAGAACATTCCAGTTTAGAGATATCTAGAACATTAGAAGTTTCTAAATCTTAGAGGCATCAAGTATAAATATGAGGCTGTCCATTGTGAACAACACTACTATTGAGGTAAGTTGTTGGATTGTATGTAAGTAAGTTAGATCAATATAATTTCTTTGAGCCATTTCATAATTGTCTTATGCTTTGTTTTGCCTTGTTTGCTGCTGTTTTATTATTTGGGCCTATTCTTACACTTCGTATGTTGAATTTTTAGTCATTCCCTTAGATATTTTCTATTATGTGAAGAATGTGAATGTTTTCAATTAATTTATGTGTTTAACCTATGCAATTGGGATGAGATAATAGGTTTTTTTTTTTTTTTTTATCTGAGTCATGATACCCTATGTGAATGCACCTTCCTTATGTTAGACTGTATTCCCCTTTGAAAACCCTAGTTTCATTCTTTCATTTCAAATGATCTTCCTTGGGGAATAAATCTATGTGTTTGTTCCTCCCTTAAATCTTTTATATATCTTTCCCTAGGAAAAGTAGGTTGTTGGCCCCACGTTAACATTACCTAGGATTTTCTCTTGTTATTTCCATTGAAGTTTGTGTGCGTTTCTAGTTTTCTGATTAAAATCATACCCTTGAAAAACCTCAAATTTTATCTTATGAGGGAGTTGCCCCTCTCAAACGCAAATGAAAATCACTAATCCAATTGCGATTTGTCTAATTGTGGTGAACTTTGTTGCTGCCCATTGAGCAAGTCAAGGCTGATTTTTAGTGATAACCACAGCAACAATCTATTTACCACTAGATTTTTGGTGACTCCTTTGGGGAAACAAAATACCAATGCATCTTTATTCTCCAAAAATTTGAAGGTACTTCCTAGGGATGGAGTTTGGCGACTTTGAGAAAATTTGAACCTAGAATAATGTCTTGGTCTCAAGGAAGATAATCATATGTCTCATCTTGTAACATACTAACTACTCTACAATTTAAGAATAGTAACTAACTACCAGATTCAACTGAAGTGTAACTAACTAGTTTTCCTTATGAGAGTTTTCTTCACAATAACGAACATGAAAGATAAACAATCTGAGCTTTAACTACTCTAATATTCATTAACTAACTTCAAGTTTTTCAATTTCAGCTGAAACGGAACAATTAACAGTTTATATAACTGAAAACACAGTTGGTTATGAGCTAACTTTTCCATTAATCACGAAATGAATCGAGCATTGAATACAGCAATGAAATAAACATTATAAAGTAAATATATCTGAAGTAAAGAGAGAGAGAGTTATGAGAAAGTACAATCTGAAGGTTTCCTGCTGGAATGCTTGAACAAGACTCTATCTTCGAGGGAAAAAGAAACATCATCAAGGGCTTTTCCGCCCAACCAAAGACCTACTGGTCTCCCATGTTTCTTCAATTGAAGAAACCCGACCCTTCACGAGGGCAATCAATAAAGGATCTCACAAATTACCATCATGCCATCTGAGTCTGGTGTCAAGAACCTATACTACCCTGGTCGATCCTTCACTATAGGTTCTCCTAACTAGAAAGACCATTCTAACTAGGGGTATATCTGATTCTTGATGGCTGACTAATGCTTATTCAAAGCATCATAACCTTGGCCAAGGATTTTATCAATAATGAGCATGTTTCTCGTGCTGTTAGCACTCTCACCCTTACTCGGCATTTAAATTCTTAACCCAGAGTTTATATTATCAGAGACTCAACTCTTAATTCTTTCTTTCACAATCAGGAGTAGAAACTTATTTCTAACTTACAAAGGAGAGAATGAGGTCTTATGACTTAGCTCAAAATTTCGTGTCTTTCCAATTAGAGGTAATAAACTCAATTCATTCTTACAAGAGAAGAGAATGATAGTCTTTCGACAGTTTTGGGAAAGATTCCAACACTTAGATTAAGTTCCATTTAATTAAAATGGAATAGAGTTTAATGATCTGACCAATTCAGGCATAAGAATAGAGTATGGTGAAGACTTCAACTTAAGCATTGACAAATTAAATCACAGGGCATTTCAAGTGCAAGATTGAAATAACAAGTCAAGTTCATAACTATTACACAAAGAATATTTCGAGATCAAGATTGAATAAACAAAACAGGTTCATAACTATTAAAGATAGAGTCTTTCGATGGACAAGGCTTTGAGATTTTGCATGGAATTGATAACATTAAACTACAAATAGGATGATGAATTCAATGAATTTGCTAACCATTGCATGCTGAATTCAAAAACGATGTAAAGGACTTTGCAATGCTAAAGACTTAACATAATTAAAGAGACATTACGTGCCTAGAAACGTGAATTCTACAGTTCGAGGATTTCTCTAGTGTCTTCTCCCAATGCACAAGACGTAAGCTACAAATATTCGATTCTTCACAAACCAGAGATGAGTGGCTGAGACGGTTTTCTTAAGAGCTTAGAATGTTTCTTTTTCTCGCATCTGAATAACAGTGATGGAAACAAGAAAAATGGCGCATGACTAGGAAAAGCCAGACAGAAAATGCCACAACTGAATGCCAACTGAAAGAGAGGAGAATAAGAGTGAGTATGAGGTGAATACGAGAGTGAAGAAGAATGTTTTTCCCCAAAAGATTACCCAACGCGAACAAGACTCCCCCATTAGGCGTCTACACGCCTTCTCTCTTGGGCATTTCAAAAAAAAGAAAGGTGGCAAGGGTGGCGGGTGTTAATGATATAACAGCTTCGGTAGCTCCTTCCAGCTCAGCTCCTTCATGGAAACATAAATTGAATGATAGCCGTTGGCTATTCAATTTATATTTATTGTTATTGTTTATCTTCACATTGTATGGCTGACATAAGAAGATACGAATCACCTTGATCTGTTATTAGAAAACATTTAATATGTGTTTATTATTTGGAGCCGACTTCATCTCCTTGGGATACGATTTCTTTAAGGTGGCCGACCTCTTGTGAAGAGGTGTGAAGGCCGACATACAATATTCATTCAGGCCGACATATAATAGTTATCAAGGCCGACCTCATTTAAGAAGATACGCGATCTCTTAAGAGGTTGACATGAAGTATGTGAGTGGATGTGTCTCTCTCATTCATTCGTATATATATACAGAATGTTTGTCCATTGCTTGATCATTGATCTGGAGTTTGGTTATTCTCATCAGTTTTGCATCATAAAGTGCGAACATATCTGAATAATAAAGTGCGAACATAAAGAGCAAATACATCAGTTCGTTATTCCAGATCATCAAGTGCGCATGATAAAGTGTGATCAGATCAGATGACAAGGTGCGAATGTATCAGATGATAAGGTGTGAACAAATTAGATGATAAGGTGCGAATTTCTGTAAATCCATATTCTGTCTCTGCCAGGTGCGAACTTTCTGTAGGTCTATGCTCTGTCAAGAGTGAGCTCTTCTCTGCACCTCAATATCAGATTGCGAATTGATTTAGTGACAGTTTGATATTTGCTATTGCATCTGTCAAGAGTGCTGAACATTGGTCTTGAGTTAGACCTAATTGTAAAGTGATCTATTGTCATTATTTATATATATAAGAGAGATCTTTGTTGCTGGGTTTTTCTCCCTCAAGAGGAGGGTTTTCCCAGGGTAACTGCTGTGTTGTCTCTGATTTTGAATTATTTTCTGTGCATTTAATCTGTTCACATAAAATTTAACATGGTATCAAAGCCAGGTTTGAGGATCGTGATCAGATTATTGCATTCAGATTATTCCATTTGTTCAAATGGAGTATGACTTGAAGGTTGAGGACTCAAGTGAATATCTATCTCATTCAGCATTATCAAGCAGTGTACCTTCCGACACCACTTTTGTGAGGGCTGCAGGAGGCGATTCACTTGGTACAGGAGATCGTGGGCCATTAGAAGTGGTCATGGTATTTTTAATTAATCTGCTCTGTGAACATAATGGAGATTTGAAAAGAACAATATCTGCACTCTGGAAGTGGGGCGAATATTTATTTATACTGGTTGGTTCGTGATATTCTTTGAGATTGAGGTCAGCTATACCCTTGCGTGGGATTTTACCATTGCGCAAAGGAATCTTTTTGGCCTGTGGAGATCACGTGAGCATCATAGTCAAGTCGTGGGTCTTTTGAAGGGTCACAGATCTGAGAAAACCCTCATGCAACCTAGTACTCTTGCAGATAAGGCTGTGAGGTTGTGGGTTAGCTTAGAAACCTTGGAGTTTGTTGCTGAGTGAAGAACCAGTTAGAAGCTGTTCCAGTCATGACATTACAGGCTTCATCAAAATATTTAAAGAGATAAGTATTCTTTGTTTGAGTTACATCATTCTTAGTTGGATCTTGTTGTAGTAAAGAGAGAGATAGTGGTTTCTTTTGAATTGTGTTCACTAGAATAGAGATCCGTTGAAGATTTCATTTTATTCATTGTGAGTTGTTTCATGTTAATTATGAAGATCTCTGAGTGTGACTCTGAGATGAAAAAGAGAACAACATCTTTCGTTGTGATAGGATGATCACATCGATACCATTCTCTTGTGCATGGAATATGATACCTTGAGGGGCCTGATTCTATATTAAATATGCTAACTGCATGTTGAATTTAAGAAATCTGTAGTGCAGATTGTCTTTTGTTGTGTCAAGTTTAGCACTTTCGAGAAGAGTAAAAGATGGAAGGAAAAGTCATATCAGAATTCAATAAAGATAAGTTCCCTTATCCCTTTATTCTGAACTGCTGATAATTATATCTCTTTATTCATATTTTAATATTTTTTCATAAATTATTATGTTTTCATACTATTACTTGGAATAGTAAACCTTGTATGATTCTAGCCTTGATATTTCTTTGGATAGTTGTGAATTGTTGTAATCTCTCTATAATGCTTCCAGGATGGTTCAAGAAGCATGAAGGTAATGAGAGAATATGCAAAAAGAAAGAGCTTCAGGCCGACCAAAGAAATGTTCAAGCATGAAGTCACAACTTGCAGCCATGAGACTGAGTTGGTGGCTAGAGGGAGTTCACTTCCAGAAGTCTTCTTTGCAATCTCTGAAGTAGGAATCAAGAGGGAGTTTAGTGACTTGTTGAGAAGAAGTGAAGATTGCAATGTGGTAAGAATAAAGTGTGCTGAGAAGACAGCCCGTACTTAAAGATGCAGATGAAAGCATTGAAGAAATACAAGGCAAGATTTGTGGCTCGTGGGTTTTCTCAGAAAGAGGGAGTTGATTATGATGAGACTTTTTCTCCTGTTGCTCGCTACACTTCTGTCAAAACCATCATTGCTATTGCTGCATCTAGAGGATGGAAGATTCACCAGATGGATGTGAAGACAGCCTTGCTCAATGGAGTGATTGAGGAAGAGGTTTACATAGAGCAACCTAATGGATTTGAGATTCATGGGAAGGAGTCACATGTTTGCAAGCTGAAGAAGGCCTTGTATGGTCTTAAGCAGGCTCCTCGTGCATGGTACGAAAGGATTGATCAGTATCTATCAAGCTTGGGTTTCTTGAAGAATGATGCTGACTCAAATCTCTACTTCAAGGTAATCAATGGTGATGCATTAATTTTGGTTTTATATGTTGATGATCTAATCCTCACTGGAGAAGATCACCTGATTCTTGAATGTAAGAAGGATTTAACTTCTGAATTTGAGATGAAGGACCTTGGGCTCATGCATTACTTCCTTGGTTTAGAAGTCTGGCAGAAGTCAGATGGTATGATTTTAAATCAAGGGAAGTACACCATTGATATACTTAAGAGATTTGGCATGATGGATTGCAAATCCATGTCTACTCCCATGGAGACCAATCTTCATAAATTGAAGGAGGCTGCAGCTAGTTCAGATTTGGTGGATCCTACGTTGTACAGACAGCTGATTGGATCCTTGATGTATCTAGTTAACACTAGACCTGATATTTGCTATGCAGTGAGTGCACTTAGCCAATTTATGTGTGATCCGAGACAGATACATCTTGTTGCAGCTAAACATATCCTGAGATACTTGCGTGGCACAGTTGGATATGGGTTGAAGTATACCGATGCAGACTTGGAGTTACTTGGTTTCACCGATTGACAGGTGTTAGATCGGAAGAGCACCTCTCGTGTTTCAGCTTTGGGTTATGATTTCTTGGTGCAAAGCGCCTCTCTGTAGCATTGAGTACAGCAGAGGATGAGTACATTGCAGCTTGCATGGCAACTTGGGAAGCAGTGTGGCCGTAAGCTCCTTTGCATTGTTTGGACAATCAATGGAGCCTACTATTATCCATTGTGATAATCGAGTTGTGTGAAGCTTTCATCAATCCTGTGTTTCATGACAGTCCAAGCATGTTGAGATCAAGTACCACTATATCGAGATATGGTACTGGCCAATGTTTGAGGTACATTAGCGATGAGTAGACGGCAGAGTATTCTCACCAAGCCTCGCCAGATAAAGTTTGGATACTTCGAGATAAGCTTGGTATGGTGGAGAATCGCCTTGATCGAGTATGAGTCTCAATCGTGAGCCTTGTTTAATGAGTTCTTCTTTGTGAGAGAAGTTCGAGGTGAAATCCCTTGTTAATGCATTTTCTTCTCGCGGACGGAATTTGAGGTGAAAGCCCTTGTTTCCACCCTCGAAATGAGTCATGGTGGATGTCATGTGCGACTCCATGACATATGTTGTACTTGTGTTTCATCCTCGAGAGTCATGGGAAAGTCACTTGAGGTGACAACATCATGCAAGTGATGAACACTTGTACTTACTATTGCATTTTCTTCTGTGACGGAAGAATTTGAGGTGAAAGCCCTTGTTTCCACCCTCTGAGCTGAGTCATGGTGGATGTCATGTGTGTGACTCCATGACAACATCACGTGAGAGAGTCCGTGATGATCTTCTTGTACTTGTGTTTCACCCTCTGGGAGAGCCATGGTGAAAGTCACGTTGAGGTGACAACATCACGCAAGTGATGAACACTAGTACTTACCATTTGATGGTTGATATCGAGACGATATCTAATATCACGTTGAGGTGATATTCCTCTCTTTATATCTGATTGCAGGCAATGATGGCAGATGAACCTCATATGGAGTTGATTCGTATTATGCAGCCGGAAGTTCTCTCCCTAGCTGAGAGGGAGTGTTAATGATATAACAGCTTCGGTAGCTCCTTCCAGCTCAGCTCCTTCGTGGAAACATAAATTGAATGATAGCCGTTGGCTATTCAATTTATATTTATTGTTATTGTTTATCTTCACATTGTATGGCCGACATAAGAAGATACGAATCACCTTGATCTGTTATTAGAAAACATTTAATATGTGTTTATTATTTGGAGCCGACTTCATCTCCTTGGGATACGATTTCTTTAAGGTGGCCGACCTCTTGTGAAGAGGTGTGAAGGCCGACATACAATATTCATTCAGGCCGACATATAATAGTTATCAAGGCCGACCTCATTTAAGAAGATACGCGATCTCTTAAGAGGCTGACATGAAGTATGTGAGTGGATGTGTCTCTCTCATTCATTCGTATATATATACAGAATGTTTGTCCATTGCTTGATCATTGATCTGGAGTTTGGTTATTCTCATCAGTTTTCTATCATAAAGTGCGAACATATCTGAATAATAAAGTGCGAACATAAAGAGCAAATACATCAGTTCGTTATTCCAGATCATCAAGTGCACATGATAAAGTGTGATCAGATCAGATGACAAGGTGCGAATGTACCAGATGATAAGGTGTGAACAAATCAGATGATAAGGTGCGAATTTCTGTAAATCCATATTTTGTCTCTGCTAGGTGTGAACTTTCTGTAGGTCTATGCTCTGTCAAGAGTGAGCTCTTCTCTGCACCTCAATATCAGATTGCGAATTGATTTAGTGACAGTTTGATATTTGCTATTGCATCTGTCAAGAGTGCTGAACATTGGTCTTGAGTTAGACCTAATTGTAAAGTGATCTTTTGTCATTATTTATATATATAAGAGAGATCTTTGTTGCTGGGTTTTTCTCCCTCAAGAGGAGGGTTTTCCCAGGGTAATTGCTGTGTTGTTGTCTCTGATTTTGAATTATTTTCTGTGCATTTAATCTATTCACATAAACTTAACAGCGGGGAGTTACCCTTCCAACCACTCCCACAGTAAGAGCTACCTCGACTCAAATATTCATCGCCACATAAGAATTGATATTAACATCAGCTTTATATTTTAATTCATTACAAACTTCCAAGGTGCCCTTAAGGCTAAATACATGACTTCTAGAGGGGAACAATGATAATCATTTAAAGTTAACTTGCTTAAAAATTATTTAATTAAATGAGATATATTCCAAGGTTACGACTTCAATGTAGCCACCTTACACCAACTTGTGACTTGATAGTAATTTGATCCTTTATAGACTATAACCTCTCCTTGATGATATTTCCCTTTCCCTCAAGGTGTTGGCGATCTTGCAACCACTTGACAAAGAAATAGGGTTAGACCGTTCTTGGTATCATTTTTAAAATAAAAACTCATCAACACAGTCACTAGATACATATATAAGGAAATCATTCATAATTGCAGTTATAACAAATAAAATAAAAAATTATTTTCCCAATTTCACATTCTCATGAAAGGTAGTTAATCACAACTAACATAACAACCATAATTTCATTTCCATAATCTTGTTCAAGACAAAAGGGATGTAACACATCTACAGTTGATGATGACAATGATGACAATGAAGAAGACTTCTCCATGCATACATTTCACAAAAATTAGGTTCTTGATAACCCCAATCAAGTGCAGTTTTGAAAATCTTTTAAGGAAACATGCAATTCTAGGCCCAAAAAATACATCCCTCTTTGCTTCAAACATTGAAAAAGATTGAAGGGATGTAAAATAAATCTTTTTACTTTCTCATTGCCATGATAGTTCACACTTCACTAAGGAAGATGAATTTACATCCATTCAAAATACGATGTAAATGATGTAGATGGATAAATAGGATAGCACTCAAGTGTATCATTTGCATAGTGAACACCAAGATAATAAATAAAAAAATCTTTTGGATTAATTGAGAAACATGGAGATGCTTCCTTTTGGAGCCATTGAAGAATATTTTTCCAGCAATGTGCTTGAAAGAAAGAACAAAAATCAGTTTGAAATCAATGAATATGAAAATGAGCCACCAAGTGTCCTCCTAACATGCATGCAGCCTAAGCTTGAAGAGAATAATGGAGAAAGGGTGCTGCAAGGGGAGTCTCATGATATTTTTATCCCAATTTGGTGCCTTAATTCTTTAAATGATGGCTTCCTTTGTTGAAAAGACATTTTCCTTTGTCTCTCACCAACCATGGAAGGAGGAGACACTATTGATGAAATTAAAGGTATGGGTTTGTCCTTTTCTTCTTCTTCACAATCATTGAACAATTTTTTTCCTAAGTTAGTTATATCAAAGAAGGATAAAATCTCTTTTCTGGGAAATGATCCTATTCTCCTTGAGGAAACTGTCCATGAGGTGACTTTACAACTTGAACTAGTAGAAATTTTGGATGAACATAAATTTTAACATACATTGACTGATGTACAACTACCATTAAAGTTTATAAACAACATACATTCAAAGATATAAACTTTAACCACTTGTTAGCATTCTTCATATCTGTTCTTTCCCTTATCACAACCAATCCACCTCCCCACCAAATTTTCCTGATTTCCATTATACCAGTAACCAAACCATTGAAATTTTGGATAGCAATAGAAGAGAGAATCTGCATAAAACCATTTAAGTTTAAAATAATGCTTATATGTTATGTTTGAACAGCAAGCCTTTCGTCATACAAAATCTTATTACTTGAATCAAGTTTTGGATCATCATATGTACAAAGATATTCCAATGTTCAATGTGCACCCTAGATGCTGTATTGTATTGATTTGTTAGGTAGACATCTCAAGTTTTTACTCTTTTTTCCTTTAACTGGAGTTTCTGTTTGCTTGTAATAATACAGATACAAAATTTAACCAGATAGTGGGTCCCCATGTCAGGCGGTGGTCATATTATTATGTGCTGTATGGCGAGCACAGTTACCAGGTTTTATGTCAAGGTATTTAGTACATTATAAAACAAAATTTAGGCCTGCTAGCAAGAAAAGCTTTATTCACAAGGCCCATAGACCAAATATCTCAGAATCTACCCATGAATGCATGATTAGAAGGCTGTCTCAGTGGTTTTCAAAGATTGCAGTGCTAGATACTAAAAGTCTGGCAGATGATATTTCCATCTGTATTGTCATGTTGGCGTAAAACTTCTGTTTTCAGCTAAACTAGTAAAACTAAATAGCTAAATTGACATGCATGAATTGTCGGTTCTTAAAATTACATTAGTTAAAAGAAAGTTTGCAGACCAGGCATGCATTCCAATATCACAATGATATATTGATAAAACCTTTAGACGTTATCCATGCTAACTTCAGGCAGTGTTCTATGGTATGGTATTATGTAAACAAAATAACATATGTTATATAGAGCTAGCACTGGGGTTTCTGTTAATTTTATTTTGTTAATAAATCAGTACCGTTACGGATCCAAATAGGAAAATAAAACATAAAACATTTTCATGTTTTTGTTTCAAATAGTATTTGAAACAGAACATGACAACATTATTTTTGTGATTGATGCACATAAAACCTAGTAAACTCCCTTCCACAAACCCTATTGCGTGTCACTACTAATCAATCCTTGGAGCATAACTTAGAATGCCAGTGAAGCTTGAATCTAAATTTGGCTTCACTGCCATGGACAGAGGGTGAACCACTCCATCAAAATCACCCAGTGTTCAATGGCCCACCTGATTGCAGGTGAGCTAGTTTCAATGGGATTCAAACCTTGGCCTTTTTAGGACATCATTATTCTGATGATTTGACATCAGATTTTCCTGCATTCTATTCAATAATTCTTCAAGGCACCTTTGCATGTAGATGCAGCAAATGCTAAAGAGTTTTCCTTGAGCTAAGGAACATGCTAGTGTTTTTAATTCTTTGAATTATAAAATCATCCATGCATTGGTGCTTTCTTTTCCTAATTTGTAGTAGCTATTCAAGATGGAAACGGGTTCAAGTGAGTATGCATTTTATTTCATGGCAGTAAGCTGATTTTCTCTTTTTTATAACAAAGAAATTCATTTGTACAAGTCATTAAGAAATGAAAGTGAAAAAACACTGACAGATTTTTGCACGATTTTTAAAACAATTCTTTTTCCAGTTTGACATATGATTTCATTTTGTCAAACTTACACCCATATGTTAAATAAAATCATTACAGTATATATTCAGAATGCATGAACAGATTTCATATGGAGAATTACACCCTCATACGATGATAATGTCAGAGTTACAAAATAGATATATTCTGGATAAGCTACAGCCACATTTATTTTCAGATTGAGCAATATTAAGTAACAGATTTACATATAAAGGTGACTCAGGACAGAGTAACAGCAATGAAGGAATTACATTTAATTAACATACTGAACTGAGCGGCGACAAAGGACAATATATAGATAAATGTCACTCAGACCTGGAAATGGTCACGCCTGGGCCTGTCACATATTTGCGGCAGCTTGTGAAGTGAATATCATGCCAAACAAAGCCCACACCAAGGCTGTCACACTTCAAGCGTCCCTCCTTCAGGCAATACAAGCCCTCAAAATCACCACACAGTCTCTAAATGCAACTCAGAACTGATTAATGGCTGCTGCATCTGAGGCTGCAGGTTCACACCCTCCACAAATTTTCAGTCGCCCTCTTTTTGGTGCTACAAATGCTATGGAAAAGGCATTGGGAGCTGAGGTTAGCTGGCGCCCTTCATTTCCTGCCAAACTAGTGCCATATACCTGCCACGTCCAAGGAGGTAACCCACAACTCCAAAGGAAATCACCACGCTGTCCAACTAAGAGCAAGAATACTACATTGGACTGAAGTAGTCACAACCCACACAGAAAATACCAATGTCCAGCTAGAGTTTGCAGATATTATAGCCTCCCAACAATCTGGAATGCAATAGAATTGCCTAGCATTGTAAGAAATGATATTGGCACACTTCTAAGACCCACGACCTAATTGTGACTTTCAATCATCAATAGAAAATCCCTCAACAACAGTCAACCAGCCAGAAATCCTCAAACCCGAGATATGCAAATGGTATTATCGATAACTTGCAAGTTTTTCTCCAAAGGAGACCCACAAACTTGTGCAATAATGCCCGCAATGGAAGACCTGAGTGATCTCCCCTCAAAACTAGCTAGGGTGGAATCATTTCACACTAAAACTGATCTTCCCCAAAGGGTTTCTGTCCTCCAAAGGCTGAGATGAACCAGGTTCAATCTCCAGAACCACAAGTGTTTCAAGAAGAAAAATAGAATAAACTAACATGACCAAATGAGTTTACATAACCTCCTTTTATACTTTTCCCGCCAACTCTTCAGAAGCTTCTATTTAAAATTCGCTTTAATTTAAACTCCCCTTTAGCTCCAAAAAAGGCTCTTTTATTAAAATAATCATAATTTGACACGCAAGGCCCCTGTTTTATGCATCCATGATTTAAAACATTTCATCCCAGTTCAAATGAGCTATAACACTAAGTACCTTTTAAATATGTTAAATAATATTTGGCAACTTTAGTAAAATAAAGCCATTAATATACTCATTTTGCGGAAACTGTTGGAACGCATTAGAATCAGAAACTAATTGCATTGGAGTGATCCCAATGAAGAATAATGATAATCAGAGTCAACCAAGCAACTTTCTATAAATAGACACCTTTTCCAAGACTCTTGGAGAGCATACTAGAGGCTAGAAATTGCCCCAAAAAGTGGTATGAGTCCTCTAGACCACCCGAGCTCATTGGTGACATCAAATTACCCTTTTGATCAAGCAGACACAAACCCAAAAAACCATCTCTAACTGCAAAGCAAGAGAACCCGAAAATGGGGACATTATAGTCCGCCCTAGCCAAAAATTGCTTGTCCTCAAGCAATGCCAAGGCACCCACCATAACATCTGACTGAAACCAATTGAACCCAAGTGTAATCCTGGGGTCCCAAGTCAATCTTTGCAAATGTCTACCATGTTGTTGTTGAACTACTCTGATAAAAACTATAAACTCATCACGCTCCAGCTGCGCTCTCAACTCCTGTGATCCCAAAAAGTGAACATCACCTTGACACTCGTACTGAAATACCTACGAGGACTGAAATCTATATCCTGAAAAATCTCCTCCCAAGGCGCCTAATGAAGTCCATATCTGAAATCCCATTGCTTGAGATGATCCCAAGAAACAAAAAATATAATCTACTCAACTCCAAAGAGTAACCCTCAGCAAATCTCCTCACAATGTCCTAAAAGTGATATGAATCAATTCCTATTCGAAAGTTTGTAACAACAGTGTCATCCCTGAAAGCATACACCCTGACCATGCTCTCCCAATCAGAGGTTGATAACTCCACATTGACACTCAATCTCCAAGTGACAACAAACTCATATCAAGCACACCAACTCACCCAATCGATTGCAATCATCACAGTATCATTAGAAGATACACACATCAACAACTCGAATTGATTGCAGTTGCTATCACTCATACTGGTGGGAACTAGAAATAACTGCTCGAGCCTTGTAAATCCTCCCACAACCTGTTGCCAAAAACCCTATAAGTGCTCGAAGTCCATCTACCCATAAACTAATGTTGCCATAAACAACTCTAAAATACTAGGGCAACAACTGTCATAAAAGATTACCCCTGAAAAAATAGGAAATGTAAATATGGGAATGACCAAAGGAACTCCTCCAATAACCACATTACCTTTGCTAATCAACACCAACTGAGAATTACTCCACTACTAGGCTAGAAGTGTTGGCCAATCCATCTGCACGATATCATTCATTGTCCTATGTAGGCTGATTGGAAAGTGGACAGCAGTACCAACTGCGAAGTTTTGTCCACCACTCCAATTTGAATCAACATCTCACCCCTAAATACTGCACATGGATTCCAATTCATGTGATAATCACCAAACATACTCACACATACATCATCATGGTCGTTGCAACAATTTATGTCAGAAGCGTTAAGTCTGAAAATCTGATTTATCACCATCTTGTAATCTCCTTTGCTTTCATTGGTGTCTTCATGGATCTCATGCATAACTTCTTCGATTTCTAGATGTTCATCATTATGTGGATATTCAAATAATGTAAGAGGCTCATACCAAGACACTAGATTGTTGTTAATACTCATATAACCCACATTTTCGTCATTCCTTTCAATGGTGTCTTCATAGGTTCCATACACCCCTTCACCCAACATTGAATGCTCATCATTATCTGTTGATTCACCAAGTGTATCATAATGAAATATGCCCTCATTACTTGCTATACCAGCTATCTCATGGTTGCAGACTGCACCTTATCTGAAAATTGATCGTCAAAACTCAACAATTCAGATTCTTGATGTGGGTTCCATTCTCTATCAACATACTGAACCTCTCTAATATGAGAATTGCTGAAATCATTATGCAACATTTCATCCTTATGGAGTTCATCAATCCCTCCAAAAATTTGTTTGATCTCCATAATCCTTGTGTCACTTCCTTGAACTTTGGATGTGGCCGCAATAGGAATAGCATTTTCCATTTTGTATAAAGAAAAGTGAGCCATACTCAATTGTAAACAAAGCTCATCAATTTGAATTTCTGCTTCTTGAAAAACCACTTGAGTGGACTCCAAGGAACCCCTAGTGTTCATAAGCTTGAAGGTAAGATGATCAACTTCTTCCTCTTTCCCTCTCAATGCATTTGAATATCTTTTAGCAAGGTTGAGGAGATGGTCACGATCTGAAAGAAGATTTAAATAGTTTGATTTCATTGCCACCAAGGCTTCTTTGATTACCTGTAAACTAGTATGAGAAGATTCTTCTTCAATACTTTTTTGTCTTCTCTCAAGTTGAGCCTTGTAAAGGTGATCTTCAATCAGTTTGTGAATTCTATCATAATGTGTCAACGTTGCTACAATCTTATCTTCATTAACCTTCAATTGGTTCAAATTATGTGGACTATTGGACTTATGAACAATTTCTACTTCATATGAAGAATCATCAGATTGGTCTTGAAGCACTTGACTCACACAGCTAACTTCTTCTATGTCATCTTCTTTGCACACTTGATGATTTGGAACTAGAGTAGTGTTAGTCCCACACACAGAATCATCTTCAATACCATCATTAGGTGTTATAACACAAGAGGGCGCAATTTGCTCTTTGTACTCATCATCCAACTTAGCTAACTCATTGGATGATGTCATTAATTTTTCATGTAGAGAAAGTAGGAAAGAATCCAACTCTTTACAAGATTTATCAATCACAATCTCCAAATTACCCACTAGGAGACTTGTGTAACCTTTACCTATAACATCAATTAATTCTTTTTTCATGTAGCCAAAAGTGTCTTCCTATTGGCACGACACTACGTTGGTTCCATATTCTTCATTGAACCCACATATGTGATTAGGAGTCCAATCCCCCTGACATGAAAATCAATGTTGCTCTCTTCTCATTCGGTTGTTGCTCTTTTTGGGTGATCCTAGGACCTGTATACCAAATGAGATTAGTTCATCTTCAATCAATTGTTCCTTGCACTTCTCAAAAAAAAATTCAACCAATCTTTTTGACAAATCATAAGCTGTAGTTGAGACATGTTGCTCCTTTCTCCAAATGACCAACAAATCTGAGTGCAACTGTTTGCAAATCTCATCACCTTCATCTAAAATCAGGGACAAAAGAGTTAGCATGCTTGTTTTAACATTGTCTATGTCATCTTTTGATTTTGGTTAAGAAGCAGTGGAACATCTGAAGAATCAAATCATCACACGTGAGATTAGTCATAAAGACACATGACCTAACTCTTGCCATAATTTCTAAAATTTTAGCTCTCTTTTCAAAGGTAGGGCCTTTGACATCATGTAATCTATGAAAGCTCTCCACAATGAGTTGAAGTATTTCCCTCATAATGTCATCATCATAAGGTGCTTTAGGGGCTGTAATTCTTATGACTTCACTAATGCAATTGACAACTACAAGTCTTACCTTTTCATCATGATGTCTCATAAGCACTGGCTTAACCAAAGAGTGCACCAATGGAATCATAGCTCGATGCATCAAATGATAAGGTAATTGATCAATCTTGCATAGACAATTTCCTACTTCCTCCAATGTACTGAGAAGTACTTCTTTTGATTGAGGTAAGTGTTCTAGCTTCTTACCTATAAGTTTTAGTTTCTCTTGAAAGACTTTGGTAGCCTCCTATTCTTTCCACCATGTATTCCATCTCTTTTCAAAGTCAACCTAATTTTGCCTCACGGATTCAAGCAAAGAGTTCATTTGATCACTGCAAGTAGCCTTGATGCCCAATTGAAATTCTGATCTGAAATTGACTACCTACAACAAGAATCAGTTGCCCAATAGGCTAGCAAGATTTTGGCTTTGATACCACAGAAAAATCCCTTAAAAAAATTTCCATGATTTTTAAAACGATTTTTTTTTCCAATTTGACATATGATTTCATTTTGTCAAACTTACACTCATACGTTGCATAAAATCATTACAATATATATTCAGAATGAATGGTGAAATGTCCCCTTATAATTTTTTCAATATTGAGCACAAGATTTCACCCGTTAACATTAGAGAAATAGTAAACTAACTGAAACAACCCTTCACTTTTTGATCACCTAGATCCCAATGAGGGAAAGGTGAGAGTGTCATGTCCCCAATTTGGAGGCAGAGTAATTTAATTAAAGTAATTAATTAAGTTGTCCAAATATTGATATTTCATAAAGATGACTAATTGATTATTTTAATTAAATTAAAGTGGAGTATTAAATTAATTATTTAGTAAAATTATCTTAATAAAATAATATCTCAAAGGTAACTTTATTATAATTAATTTAATAAAATGACTATAATAAAATGATATATCAAAAAGTCACTTAAATAATAAAATAATAAAATATTCTAGAAGCTTCTTGGAGATGGGTTAGAAAAAATATATAAGAAGCTAATTGCTAGTCATTCAAGCACACTTGGATTTTATTACTTCTTACATACTTGCGTGGTAGAAAGAGAGCTCGAATGCTTTCATTGCCCGAGGGTTTGAAGACTCTACGGTGCCAATTTTGGTTGTGAAGTATCAACCCTAGTTGGATAGTGGAGGGAGATACTTTAGTCTTTCTCATTGAGATAATTACAGCCATTGGAGAACATTTTTGGAGAAGTTTGGCGAGTTATTTGAGGTCTGTAATTTTGTTTTAGTTTGCAGACCAACCATGGGAGGAATTGCATTTTCATTTATTGCTCTTCACTAAGGGGATAGAATTTTGTGGGTATTAGAGGGATCACTTTCTCTTGCGAAGATAATCATTTCTACAATAATTTTGGAGGCCACTACTGTTGCATTTATTTATACAAAAAGTTGTCAGACAAGAACAGGGGCAGCAACAGTTGGAGGGCATTTCTTCATTGAAGAGGCACTACATCATCAACATATGATTCTAGGTTTTTTATATGCATTTTTAACTTCATATTTTAGCATCATTTCATTGTAATAATGTTGTTATAACAACAACTACAGTTGCATACATTCATATCATTGTGAGCCAAGAGTCTTGGAAAATCATTCACAATCAGTTTGCATTTAGTTCATAAGAGTAGGAGTTGCATAATTATCATAGCAATACATTATTGTAATCAGCTGGGAAGTTATTTTGCAATAGAAGTTTCTTTGGAGGTTGCATGCAAAATGTATGACGAAATGTCACTTGGTTGTAGCTGCTCATTTGCATCAAGTTGTGTCATTTAATTGCATTAGAAAAACACAAAAACATATTGCATATCATTGTTATTTTATTATTAGTCAATTTGCATCATTGGAGAACCTCTTGAAACATCATTAGCATCAAGCAACATCAAAACAAAGCAATCAAAAATTTATAACAGCGAGTTTAGACTTTGCAAGACAAGTGTTTGACGAAATGTCCAAGGCTTGAAAAGGTGAAAACAAAGTCAGATTTTCCAAGGGACATTACAATGGTATTAGAGCTTGGATCCTGCCAGCTTGTTGGGTAGATTGCACTTTGTTTCAACTACTTGATTGTAGATCAGAATTTCAGTTGGTTAAGAAATGGTTTCTAAAGAGGATATTGAAGTTGCTTACAAAGAATACCTTGCACTTCCACAAGAGCTTGGAAAAGACCTTCCCTTCATCAACTTTGTGAACATCTTGGAAGAGGTTATACTTTCACCACAAGGATCAGGACAGAGTATTGAATCCCTTTCAAAATGGTTTGCATCACAACCCAAAAGGAAGGAGAAGCATGGTGTGTCCACAAGTGGCATATCTAGAAGTCTTTATAATGAATTTTCAGCAGTGAATGATCAGCCAAATGAAGGTATGGATTCTCTTGATGCCCCATTAATTGAGCATAGCATTACATCATCATCTTTGCACAGTGATGGCAAGAAGTTCAATTGTGAGATGGGCAGCCATGAAAGTGAAAAGGGTAATGAACATGAAGATAGCACAAACAAGGGTGATAATTTTGAGTTTCCAATTACGAACAACCTATCACCTCCACATAATCATGAGGTAATGGACAAAGCACATGAAGACATATAGGTGGATGGGAAAGTTGATCATCTACTTAGTGGAGCAGCCACTAGTGTTTTGACTACACATGATGAAGGAGACATTATACAATGGCATGATGTCATTCCTAATTTGTTTGAGGATAGCAGCATTATGTCCCACCATTCTCATGAGATAGGAACTTTTGATCATGAGAAAGTCAATGATATGATATCACCCATTGATGGCAGCCCTATACTAATTGATAGACATGAAGATATCAAGCATAAGAGGATTGAGTTTGTATATTTTGACATGGAAGAGGTAAAGAGGTCCAAAAAGATGAATATAAAATGGATGCAAAAAGCCAAGAAGGCTAAATTAGTGGCTGCCAATGCAAGAAAGCACCTTCAAGAAGTCAAAGAAAAGGTCAATCTCATCAACATAGCAAGGAAAAAAAGGATAGATAACATTAGAAGACTCCTTATTCAAAAGGGGGATGAATCTAAAAATGCACATTATTCTAATGTTGGTGATGAGGTTGATAAGATTTGTCAGTTGAAGGGCTGGTGTATTCTAGCTATACCATGTGTTCTACCTCATACTTCATTGAGTGTTGACAGTACTACTTTGAAGGCAGCAACAGTTGAGGTGGATAGATGGAGTTGGGATTGTCACCTTGGTGTTAGAGGATAGATTGATGATGAGTCCAAGTTTGACAAGTCTCTCACTTTGAGTTCTCCAGTTGGGTGTTTCCAGCAGCAGAAGTTCGAGACTTGGAATCTAGGGGGTATCAAAGTGGCACAACGGAAGTCCATTGGTGTTGAGATGGAGGGACTTCCAGTTTATTCATGTGATCCAGGTGGAGATTTTTTTTGGAGAGTTTGGATGCATGAGGATTATTATTGCAGTACTTGGAGTCGACAAGGTGGGCAGATATTCAAGTTTGAGATCCAGGAGTTCTCTTGTTGAATAGTGGGCCTCATAGATTGATATCTTCATAAGTATCTCTCTCCAAGGACTTAGTTTGAAAATCAAACCCAAGTCCACCTAAGTCACCAACATTATAATGAAGCAAAGAGTCATCAATGCTAGCTATTTGGAAAACTCTATCATTTTTTCCTTCAATGAGCCCTTCATATATAGGTATATTTCTAATCTCATCATGAGTAGTCACATGCATACCAAAAGGGTCTTCTTGATCACTTATCATTAGTTCTTCATGTGAAAACTCTTCGGAAGTTGGGTTGGCAATAAGAGAACAATTTATCACCAAACCTTCAACATGATTAGGTACAAACTCATTGGAATCATTGCCAACATCATCACTATGGTAATGGTCATAAGCTAGTTCAATGACGCCACCCAAATAATCCTTAACATGCTCTTCTTTAGCGAACTCAACCCACACAATAGTTCTACTAACATCTTCTATGAAGTCATTAGTTTCAAGACCTTCCTTGGATGAATCCACATTAGGATTCAAGACTATTGTTTTGTTCTTTTCACCAAACCAATCTTCAATATCTCCAGTCGCATGCAAGTCTAAGGGAGTATTTTGGGGTTCTAACACACACTACTCATGTGTCAAGGTTTCTCCTTCAAACTCACGACCATCTTGATGTGACATGTGCACCTTGCTTGTTCCTTCTTCAAAGATTGTTGACTGAATTTTCTCTCCCATGTGCTTACTTGTGGGCTGCAACCCACAAACAGGCACTTCTTCCTTCCCTGACCCTTCATCCATGGCACATTCTACTTCTTTTTTAATCATTTTCTTAATGTAGCTGACCATAACCAACTTTACAGGTTTCAGAACCACCACACAATTCAAGAAGGAATCAAAAGGAACCGCATTCTTAAACTCATTTGTCATGTTCTGATATTTTGCATGGAGTAGGGAAGCCTCATGTTCACATTGCCTCTTGAACTGTTCGGCATCTCTACTGAATTCCATTGTGGCAACTCTAATTTTTTTTGTTCTCCCAACAAGATGGCAAGAACTTGAGCTCTGATACCATTGAAATATCCCCATATATTTTTTTCAATTTTGAGCGCAAGATTTCACCCATTAACATTAGAGAAATAGTAAACCAACTGAAGCAACCCTTCACTTTCTGATCACTTAGATCCCAATGAGGGAAAGGTGAGAGCATACAGTGGAAAGGGGATTGTTAGATGAAATCCAAATAGAAAGTACAATACTGAAAATCAACCCTTCACTTTCTGATCACCAAGTTCCTAGTGTGGGCGAGGTGAGAGCATACGGTGGAAAGGGGATTGTTAGCTAAAATAAACTGAAAGTGGGAAATTACAATATGAAGACGACTTAGTCGATCAGCTAGAGATGCAATGCAACTCGACCACTTATTCAACGGGAGTGTAATACAAAGTACTAAAAGTAAATGTCTAGGCGACTAGCCAACCCCTTCTATTTTTTAGCGGGCAGTACAAAAAAGTAAAGTGCTGAAAGTAATAGACGGCGAGGCCTATCTCTTCCACTAAACAATGAGAATGAAAATGAGAGTAGAACTGAATATAAAAGATGGAAAGGCTAGTCTCTTCCACTAATAGTGGGAATACAAAAGTAAAGTGTAGAAATGAAATGACTAAACCAGTACTACTAATATCAGCCTTACAAAGTGAAGCAATTTGCAAATTACAATGAGATATAGATAACCAAAGCACTTCAAAATGATAGGAAATGAACTCCAAACAAGTACAAGTTATCCAACATATGAAATATAGAAAAAATGAGGAAAATACCAAGTCTGATATAAAATAGCAGTGATCAAAAAACCAAACCAGCAATGCCCTAGATCACCAAAATGCTTGTAATTTGCTCAAAACACCTCCGATCAACCTCAAACTAAAAAAAATGGAAGCCTTGAGACTAGGCGTCCCAACACAAACCAAGAAACCAATCCAATCTTGCTTGGGAAGCAGAATCCTAAAGGCTTTTGGAGGGAACTACAACAAAAGAAAAAGAAGTTGGAAAACAATATCACAGATGCCCAATGGTTAGAGTATGCTAGGCTCCTTTATGAGCGGGTCCACGAGAAAGGCTATCCTCCAGTTGTTAACACATCAATGGAACTATTCACCGCGGATGATATTAAACAGGGAATAAAGAAGTTAGCAAGTGGGAAAGCGCAAGACATAGATGGGATACAGGCTGAATTTTTAAAATGGGGGATTGAAACTCTTGCTCCTTACATAACAAGAATTTTCAACAATGTCAATCAGGAAGGCTTTCCTTTGGAGTGGACTACCAGTGTGGTCATTCCTTTGTTTAAAAGTGGTGATATCAATAACCCATCTAACTACCGCACAATTATGGTTAATCCTATCTTTGGCAAGCTCTTTGGGAGCATGGTTGAGCGTAGGATCAGCAACTGGGCAGAAAATGAGGGCAAAAGGGCAAAGGGGCAGGCAGGCTTTAGATCTAGGCACTCTACCATTGATCACTACATCACCCTTAGACACTTGATTGAGAAGATTTGGGACTGCCAGGGTGAGGAAGCTTATTGCTGTTTCGTTGACTTCAAGAAAGCTTTTGACACGGTGCCTAGGGACAAACTTTGGAATAGGATGGAAGAATTAGGCATTCCAAATGTGTACAGAGCAGCTGTTCACAGGTTATATGAGAAGGTTAATGCTAAAATCAGAACAAGTGAGGGTATGTCAGAGTGTTTTGGCAGCGACATTGGAGTTAAGCAGGGCTGCCCTTTATCTCCCACGCTTTTTGGGCTTTACATTGATAAGTTGGAAGCTTGGTTAAGCAAGGATGGAGGGGACGGTATTCAATTGGCAGGTTATGTAGTGAAATTACTTCTATATGCTGACGATCTTATTTTAATTTCAAAAACAGCTCATGGGTTAAGAGAACATTTGAAAGCTCTAGAACACTTTTGTCAGGAAGTGGGGATGCAAGTGAACACCACCAAAACCAAAATCATGATTTTCTCTTTGAATAGAAAAGAAAAACAACATATCTTTCTTTTTGAAGGTAGTCCGCTTGATATAGTGAAAGAATACAAATATCTTGGGATTGACTTTCACCATAAGCTCAGTTGGGAGACTTGTAGAGCGAAAAGGATACAGGGAGGTTGGAAAGCCTCTTTCCTATTGCAAAACAGATATAGGAAAGCGGAACTTTGGGATTGGAAAACCAAGAAAACTCTTTTTGGTTTACTTGTCACGCCAATGGTACTTTATGGGTGTGAAGTGTGGGGAAGCAATATGTCAAAGTGCAACTGGAGACAAATAGAAAGAATCCAAAAACACCTAATAACAAGCAATCTCAAAGTTAAGGCCACGGTCCCATATGAAATTCTTTTAGCTGAAGTGGGGGCTTTTCCCTTGGAGGCATCGGCGATAACTCAGTTGATAAGTTATCTAAAGAAGATTGAAAACATGGACAACCATCTGTGGCCCAAAGCGATTATGGAGGAGGCGCTAAATCGTAGAAAGAAAACCTGGATGAAGCAGAACAACAAGTGGTTGAACAAGTGGGACATCAAATTACAGGAGTGTTCTAGCACCAATAGTGAAATAAAAAATTACGTGAAGGAAAAAATTAGGACTTCCATGTGGTCAAATCAAATTGGGCGAAAAAAAACATACTATGTCAAAGAGTTTAACCCGACAAAGGATCATGGTGAAAAAACATATTTAGGGGTTGCTATTAAAGGGAAAGCGAGGGTGTTAGTTGCACAGCTGAGGACGGGATTGCATCATCTTAGATGTGAGACTGGTAGATGGAAGTCTCCTAAGGAAACATGGGAAGAAAGAACCTACATATTCTACAATAAGGGGGTGGTTGAGACGGAGCGACACTTCTTCATGGAATGCACAGCTTATGAAGACATTCGTAAATAGTATGCAAATAGTTTGTGTATGGACGATATGCAACAGTTATTTGAGGAGGATAAGATCAACCAGACGGCCAGCCTTCTGGTCAAAATCAATAGTAGGAGATCTGATTTAGAAAAGAGCATGAAAGAAAATTAAGTTGTGTCTTGGTCCCATAGACTGTTTAGTCTCGTGGACGTCATTAAAATCTTTCATTCATTCATTCAATCTGCCAAGAAATATCTGGCATAACCTGAGGCAACAAACAAGAGAAGTACGACCTCCTAGGGAAGGGTGTCCTCTCTCAAAAATCCAAATCTCCACTGAAAAGTCTGGTACCTGGAGCAAAGGAGCACCCAGGCTAGAGGAATGATTAGAAACAGTTTCCAAAATGATAGCAAATTTCCTTCGAGAGATATGACCAAAAACGTGCTTCAACCAAGCATGAACCAACAACTCCAAAACTGATAAAACTCTCCAAAAGTCAGAAAACATCAAAGTACTTCATCTTCAATAAGCTCAATCTGCACTTTTGAGTGAAGAACAGTCATTAAATCAGCTAGGTACTATCTTGCAAGTACGAAATTGAGAAGGGGCTCGGAGGCATGCATTCCTCGAAGCAAGGGTTTGAAGAAATTTCAACAACACTTCGTTATATGAGCAATGGATGATCAAATGAGAGAGCAAGGCCTCTTTTTTATAGCTTTTATCCTCAGATTAGGGCACCCAAATGAAATTCAAATTCACCTTTTTACAAATTGCATTTGGGATGCATTTAGACTCCTTCACCAAGTCATCCAAGGCATAAGAGAAATATTACTTAATTTAAATGCAATTATATCACCAAAAGGGTGCCCAAGACTTAAGTAATTTAACTTTATAAAAATCAAACCTTTTCTCCAAATGTGGCGTCCAAGACACTTAATTGCATAGCAGTCGTGAGACACGTCTCCTACACCTTGAGACGTGTCTCGGAGATAGAGATGTGTCTCCGGCACTGTACCGGTCTCCAAAAATGCCTCATTCTAGCTAGGAGACTTTTCGGCGTCTCCCATGTCTCCAAAAAAAAGTGACGTCTCCTACGAAGTCTCCTACTGGTCAAAGGGTCAAACATGGAAAACAATGCACAAATATCTAAAAGCGCGATTTTTTTTAAGTCTCAGACCTCATTGTTTCATCGTGCAACTGGAGAAGACAACAACTAGGCTTTGGTAAGTCGTATTTTTTATTTGTTTTTAATTTTTAAAATTTTCATTACCTCATACACCCGACGGCGATGCCACACCAGTAATCTGAATCTCATTTTTTATATTATAAATTTATTATGCAAGCCGTATTTTTCAGATTGTTTTATTTAGCATCACCAATAATCTCCAGATTCTCCACAAGAGCATCGCCTCTGTTTAAAATCGTGGAATCTCAGGGGCGATGCTCTTGTGGAGATTACTCATTACTGGGGCAGCTAAATAAATTTTTAAATTATAAAACAATAAAGAATAAACTTTAAAAATTAAACTTTGATACATATATACTTAGAATGATGGTAATACGAGCATGCAATTACAAGTTATTTGTGAATGATGCAACGATATCCATTAATTTTGAAATGATGTTAAGACTGAACTAATACAACTGAAGAGAATAGGAATTGTTGCTGAAAATGATGTCTGAAACATGGGAAATGTTATCCAAGTAAGAATGAAATGTGTGGTTATGCAAATGTTAACAAATTTAAATAATGTGCAATAGGAAAGGCCCAATAAATTTTCAGTTGAGTGTGCACTGTGCTATGTGCATTGTGAATTTTTTAAATTTTTCTTTCTATATTTGTTGTGTCTAAACTCTAATCATGATGTCTTTTTGTTTTTTTTTTGTTTTTGTGTAGAATTTGAATCAAGAATGTCGAGTGGGGGAAACAAACAAGGCTTGTATCCATTGTGGAAGTATGTTGATCGTGTTAAGGGGCCGAAGGGTTCAGGTGGAATAGCCACGATCTCATGCAAATTATGCCCAATGTCATGGCAAGGTACTTACACGAGGGTGAGGGCTCATTTCCTTCACATACCTAGAAAAGGTGTTGATCCTTATATAAATGAGGTGGAACGATACGAGGCTATGAGGGATCAAGAAAGGATTGATGGTAAAGTTTCTAATATGAGCTCTCGCGCTTTAGCAATAGGGGCAACACGGGCAACTATTGCAAATCAAACTCAAATTAGAGAGGCAAAGGTGGATGTGTCTTCAAGAGATGTAGCAGGAGAAAGTTCTCAGTCTCACAAGAGGCCACACATTGGTAGCTCAAACCCCATTGGTAGATTATTTGATGTGCAAGGTTGAGAAGCAGTTGATGCAGCAATTGCACGCTTCTTTTATGCCAATGGAATACCATTTAATGTTGCTTGATCACCTTTCTATACAGAGATGGTCCAAGCAATCAGCAATGCACCAATTGAATATAGACCACCTATGTATGAAAAGCTTCGTACTACTCTAATTTATAAACAAAAAATTCGATTAGAGCAACAAATTGCACCATTGAAAAGAGTGTGGACTTCAAAAGGATGTAGCATTGTGATGGATGGGTGGACGGATACTAGAAACCATCCACTACTTAATATCATGGTAACATGCAACAAAGGGCCTTATTTTTTGAAGGAATTAGATTGTTCGGGGCAATAAAAAAATGCAGAGTATCTTTTTAACTAGCTATGTGACAGCATTGAGGAGGTAGGGGCATCACATGTAGTCCAAATTGTTACAGATGTTGCCCCTATTTGTAAAGTAGCAAGCATGCTGGTGCAAAAGAAATACAAGCATGTATTTTGGACACCATGTTGTGTGCATTTGTTGAATAATGCACTCAAAGATATTGGAAAGTTTGAGTGGGTTTCAACTCTCATAGAAAAGGGCAAAAAAATTCAAATTTTTATATGCAACCATCACCAAACACAAACTATTTATCAAAAAATTTCCAAGGTGGAGCTTCTCAAACCAGCTCATACAAGGTTTGCTTCTTATTTTATTCTTCTCAACCGTCTTTGTGAAGTGAAAGGTGCTTTGTGTTCCACGATTGTTAGTGATGCATGGACAGCTTGGAGGCAATCTACATCAAATTATGCAGTAGAGGTGAGAGGTATGATCCTTGATGACCGTTTTTGGGTTGATGTTAAATTTGTTGTGGACTTTATTCAGCCCATATGTGAGGTGATCAAATTTGCAGATTTAGACAAGCCATGTTTGGGGGAAATTTATCAAGAAATAGATTCCATGTGTGATAGAATTAAGCAAATAACAAATGCAAAAAATCCTTCACTATATCCTTTGATAGAAGAAAAGTTACATGGAAGATGGAATAAACTTAACACACCTCTTCATTGTGTTTCCTATGCCTTGAATCCTAAATGGCATAATATACAAGAGACCAATAAGAGGGCTCCATATGAGGATAGAGAGGTAATGAAGGGGTTTTGAGCTGTAATAAAAAAGATATATGGACGAGGTGAGGAAGCATCAGTTATAAGGAGTCAATGGAATAAGTTTTCACATGGGCACGGTGACTTTTCTTCCATGGAAGCTTTATATGATATGTGAGCAAAGAAAGACCCTATAGAGTGGTGGTGGAACCATGGAGGTGAGACACCTGAATTGCAATCACTTGCAATAAGATTACTCTCACAAGTAGCTAGCTCTTCATCTTGTGAGAGAAATTGGAGTACTTATGGTTTTATTCATTCACTAAAGAGGAACCGATTGGGGTCAAAGAAAGCAGAGAATCCGGTGTACATTCATAGCTCACTTCGCCTTCTCTCTCGTGTAGATCCTACATTCAATGAGGGTCCTTCAGCAAAATGAGACCAAATTTCATCTGATGAAGATGTTGCGGCCATAGTGGACGAAGTGGTTGAACCAGATGGCCTTATTGATTGACCCCCAGTTCTACTACCAGCAAAGGAACCTGAGTTAGAGAGTGATGAGTATTTGGAGAGCATCATAACTGAGGACCTTGACATGGATGATATTGATGTGGTGTAGATGATATGTCATATGAGATATCTCATATCGAATAGATTTCTGATTTTTGTTTTTTGTTTGGCTTTGCATATCAACCAATCGAACTATCAATATTTCTGAATTTCAATATGTAATCAAATATGTAATGTCAAATGTGAACTTAGAAGTTAGAAGTTAGAACTATGATTATGAAATTTGAAGTATGACTATGAACAATTTGACAATTTGACTCTTTGACACAATGTGACAATGACATTTGGATTTGAATTTTCAATTTTGTGTATTTAAAGTTAATGTTCATTCTTAAACTTTACTATTGCTATTGTTTTGAAAGTTCAATGTCATTATATTTTCAGATTTTCTATATATTATTAATTTTTATATTAAAAAAAAATAGCGTCTCCAAGTACCCCTCGTCTCCTATTTTCAAAAAAATGTTGTACTAGTATTGGTACTAGTCTCTCGTACCAGTACCAGTACCAGTCTCGCAACAACTATGCTTAATTGAAATAACCTCATATTCTTCAAATACCTCTCTCCAAGGTTAGATGTCGAAGGGCTAAAGTAAAAATATATTTAATTTTGCAAATATATCTATGCTAGGCATCCACTTAACCTTAGCCAATATTTTCACTTAAAATATTTTTTTCACTTAAAATATTATTTTCACCAAATATTGAACTTGCCAAAACAAGCTCCAAAAGTGTTGGAGACCAAACTGCTCAAACAATCCTGCCTGATATAACCACTATACTGAATTGTTGAACCCTTGCTAGAAATAGCACTGCTAAAAATAACACTTACTATAAATAGCATACTGTTAAAAATAGTGCGTGACTTCAAATGCATTTTAACCAAAAACTAAGCATCCATCATAACTAAAAATTGTAAGTCCAGAAAAGTTACCTGAGAAGGAATCCATAAATGAATCTGCAAAACTCCAACATGCAAACCCCTGAAAACTCATAAAGAAATCTCCTAGAAAATAGGAAACCCTAATTTTTCCACTGAGTAGCCTACGGGCCTCTAAAAATAGGCTAACAGTCACTAGAAAGCATAGTGCTAAAAATGGGGATATTACACATGAACAAATTTCAAATGGAGAAGTACACCCTTATACAATGCTAATGTTTGAGTTACAAAATAGATAATATTCTAGATAAGCTACATCCACATTTACTTTCAGATTGAGCAATATTAAGGAGCAGATTTACATATAAAGGTGACTCAGGACAGAGCAACAACAATGAAGGAATTACATTTAATTAACATACTAAACTAAGCAACAACGAAGTACAATATATAGATAAATGTTACTCAGACCTCGAAATGGTCACACCTAGGCCTATCACATATTCGCAGCAGCTTGTGAAGTGAATATCATGCCAAACAAAGCCCATGCCAAGTCTATCACACTTTAGGCATCCCTCCTTCAGGCAATACAAGCCCTCAAAATCACCACACAATCTCTAAATGCAACTTAGAACTGATTAACAACTGTTGAGTCTGAGGCTACAGGTTCACACCCTTCGCAATGCTCAGTCCCCCTCTTTTTGGTGCTACCACTGCTATGAAAAAGGCATTGGGAGGTGAGGTTAGCTAGCGCCCTTCATTTCCTGCCAAACCAGTGCCATATACCTGCCCACATCCAAGGAGGTAACCCACAACTCCAAAGGAAATCACAACACTGCCCAACTGAGAGCAAGAATGCTACACTGGAATGATGTAGTCACAACCCACACAAAAAATACCAACGTCCAACTAGAGTTTGTAGATATTATTGCCACCCAATAATCTGGAATGCAATAGAATCACCCAGCATTGTAATAAATGATATTGGCACACTTCTAAGACCCATGACCTAACTGTGACTTTCAATCATTAATAGAAAATCCCTCAACAACAATCGACCAACTAGAAATCCTCAAACCCAAGATATGCAAATGGTATTATTGGTGACTTGCAAGTTTGTCTCTGAAGGAGACCCACAAACTTGTGCAATAATGCCCACAGTGGAAGACCTAAGTGATCTCCCCTCAAAACCAGCCAGGGTGGAATCATTTCACCACTGAAACTGATCTTCCCCAGAGGGTTTCCATCCTCCAAAGGCTATGATGAACTGGGTTCAATCTCCAAAACCACAAGGGTTTCAAGAAGAGAAAAAGAATAATCTGACATGACCAAATGAGTTCACATAACCTCCTTTTATAATTTTCCCACCAACTCTTCAAAAGCTTCTATTTAAATTTCACTTTAATTTAAACTCCCCTTTAGCTTCGAAAAAATACCTTTTTTTTAAATAATTGGAATTTGACACGCAAGGCCCCTGTTTTATGCATCCATGATTTAAAACATTTCATCCTAGTTCCGATGAGCTATAACACTAAGGTACCTTTTAAATATATTAAATAATATTTCGTAACCTTAGTAAAATAATTAAAATAAAGCCATTAATATACTCATTTTGTGGGAACTTCTAGAATGCATCAGAATTGGAAACTAATTGCACAAGATTGATCCCAATGAAGAATAATGATAACCAGAGCTGCTTAGGCCACTTTTTATAAATAGACACCTTCTCCAAGATTCTTGGAGAGCACACTAGGGGCCAGAAATCACCCTGGAAAGTGGCATATAAATCCTCCAGACCACCTGAGCTCACTGGTGACATCCAATTACCCTTTTGATCAAGCAAACACAACCCCAAAAAACCATCTCCAACTGCAAAGCAAGAGAACCCGAAAATGGAGACATTACAAAAAGCATTACATGGGCACAGAGAACAATTGATCATACTGATCTTTAAACCTCTTTAGTATTTGAAGTTTTGAAAACACAAAATAAATTGCAGCAAGAAAGATGCTACAAATGGATGGGATTTCTTGAATGATTTCATTTGGTGATTTAGTACAAGAAAGGAGCACAAATGTAGAGGAGGATATGCCACTATCTAGCTCATCAATTTCAAAGAAAATTTCAGCTAATCAGCATGTGAAGACAAAAATTATTTCCACCTAAAAAAGATTACTATACAAGTTGGACAAACTATGTTCGCCAAATGAAGAAAGGCTTCTACTCATCAGCATAGCACATACTTTCAAAGTCACAGGGCATTTTGGTGTTGGAAAAAACATGGCTTGTTTTCAAAGGTATACATATTGGCCCCAATGGCCCAAAGTGAAAGGAGAGGTCTCCAAATTCTTTAGAGAACATAAATTATGTTACACAAGCAAGCCTAAGGTTTGGAAAGACGGGTTATACATGTCTCTCCCTACACCTACTAGACCATGGTAGAGCATCTCAACAGGTTTTGTGGGGAATTCGCCTGTGTTTAAGCATGGACATGAATGGTATGTCATAGCAGATAGATTTTGTACTCTGATTTAATTGAGACAAAGAAAAAGTCTTTTGTTTCTTATGTAGTCAAGATATGGCACATGTTCTATGATTAAAGATATATCTTGTTGTTGAATTCCCATAATCAAATACCTCATCCAAATCTAAATTTTTGTAACAAACTAATTAAAAATCATTAAAACACCATATCAAATGTAAAAAATCTTGTGTTCCTTTAGCATATGTCAATATCTCCTTTGATGCCTTGCAATGATCAATATTAGCCTCCCTAAGAAATGTCTAACATAACTAGCAACAAAGGAAACATCAGGCCTAATGGAAGACAGATATATAAGGCTATTGACCAATTTTTGATAATGTGACTCATCGATTTTCTCAATAGAATCACTGGAAGTTCCTAGTTTCATCCCAACCTCCATATAGCCCATCATTAGCTTATAATTTTCCATCTTGATCTTTGAAGTAGTCCTCTTGCATACTATTGTTGAAAAATAAACGCAACTCTATTGGTTTGCAAGAATTCAATGCCTAAACAATTATTGTACCCATCCACATGTTTTTGTATTGAGTCATGTTTCAAGAAAAAACCTTATCAGTTCTCATTTATGAGTCATACTTGAATCCTTTTTCTTGTAGTTTCTTACACCCCTGAAAAAACAAAATTTTCATGATTAAGGCCAACCTAGCCTTAGAGGTTTGGTTTTGGTGACCGTAATAAAATTCGAGCAAAATGCTATGTATTTAGGGTAAAATCATTTATTTTCTTACTCTTCAGCAAATGATAGAACACAAGTATGAGTGGCATTCTATGTAATGTCCCCTTCTCAAACGATCGTTCATGTGGTTGGCCTTTTTCCGAAACCCGAAGGTTAGTCGGAAGGTAAATTAGGGTTTCCTATTTTTGAGGAGGACTTTGCTCAGAGATGGTGGATTCAGTGGCGGATTCCTTCTGGGTTTTCAGAGGGCTTCGCAATGGTATGTTCATCTCGGCTTTCAGAGCACTTTGTGGAATTTACTATTTTTAGTAAATTCTATTTTTGGCAGTATTCAGGATGGTATCAGGCAATTGACTTTCCCCTTCAGTTGACTCAAGTGGCGTATTCAGTTTTGGACTTCAGAATGCAGTTCTGGGAAGACGAGCTCATTTCACTTAAAATAACATTATAATTAAAATGTTATTTATCACCTTGGCCTAGTCGAATGACTTAAGGTTATTTTAAAAGGTGGACTCAAAGGGTGGCGCCTTCATAAAGATTATATTTAATATTTGTTGAGTTCTCCTAAGTCAAGCAAATTAAATTGGGCGCACTTATCAAGGTGATGTTTTAATTAAATATGATTATTGAGCTAAAGGTGAAAAGGACGCCATATTGAAGGAAGAGATTAGGGTTTGAACTTTGAGTTGGATTTTAGGGTTTCGTGAAGTCAAACGAAGCTTATAAAAAGGAAGTCTTGTGCATCATTTGATCATCTTTGGAAATTATACTGTTATGCTGCCGGATTGGCTCTGGGATTGCTTCGAGGAATGAAGGCCTCCTAGCATTGGGCATCACTTCGTGTTTGAAAGACAACATCTAGTGGTGAATTTCAGTCTACTTGTGAGTGCATCTTAGTTTATTCATTTGTGTTCAGTTTTGCATTGTAAAATCTGTTTTTGGGCATTTTTAGTGTTGCAGCTTTAGCTTCATTTCATACAGCAGATTGCATGTTTGTTTCATAAATCAGAAAATACCAAAAATATCATTGTGGGTATTAGCTCATTATCTGTGTTAGCCTTAGGCGTCCCTATGCTCCAAAGTGCAGATTTTAATGTTGTGAATTGAATTTTTAAAGCCAAGTTGAGTTTCTCAGCTGGGCCGTACCATTTAGTGACATTGGGATTCGTGCATAATTAATAGGTGGGCTTTAGATCTGTTTTCAGTGTTTCATCATAGGCGTGTGTTTGGTTAAGAGTTAGTGCATTTGATTTCTAGTCATTCGGAGATCATACTGGGAAGATATGAGCATTTTAGCAATTCCTTAGACTGCTGGTTTAAACATTTAATGAGCAGATTGTAATACAAATCAGAAATCTGTATCTTGATATTTGAAGGCATTTGGTCTTGGTATTACTATTCAAAGTAAAGGTGGTTCCAAAATGATGTAATGCTGATCCTTTAAATTCATAAGACATTGGCAGGCAAAGGCTCCTTATTTGTAAACTGACAGTAGTACTGGCAGTTGTTTCATTATTGCTTAAATCAGGTTGTGTTCTCATTTTCATTCAAAGTTATTGTAATAGTGAGATCTCCGCCCTATGGTCGCTACTATCCCATCCCGGGTTAGCAAGCACATCCTGGGTGTTGAGTAGTTTCATTTCTCAGCATTTATCTTTCAAGCATTGTTTTGTATTCACTCCGTCATATGGTCGCCCCTCACTCCGCATTGGATTGGGTAGCACATACTTGGCGTCGAGTTCCTTTTTCCGCATAAGCAGTTTATTTTAGATCCTCTGACCAATGCTCGCCATCATCGGCGCCATTCTGGTTAGAGTTGCTTTCTTGCACGTTTGGGTTTCTTTCTCTAACCTTAATGGGTGCACTGCTTTGTCTGTTATTGGAAAAACGAAAAAAATTGCTCGGTATATTTTTCATACAAAAGCAGTTGACAATAAATGTACATCTAGTTTGAAAGAGAGTTTGAGGAAAATCAGAAGAATGCAAGCAGATAATTGGAACAACATAGGAGCATTTAAGGGGCAGACTTCTTACCAGAAAACACTAGAATGAAGGAAAACTCAACAATGAGCAGCAGTTCCAACAGGCAGTGAACTGATTCAGAACAACTGATGCAATTTTTCTGGCAAAAGTGCAGAAAACAACACAAAACTACAGAAAAATATGGAGGATTTGAAGCAGCAAACAGAAGACAACAATTTTTCTTGAAATAATTCCACCTACAGCTCAGAATTTCACTTGACAAAGACAGTGAATAGTTCTTCCATGGTTATGGCAATGTGAATCTCCACCCAGGCACATTTTTTTAGGTGGAAAAGCCACATAAAGTTTTTCCCTGCTTACAAAAACGGGTAAGTTGATAAAGATTTCTGCCATGGCAAGGTCAATGAAGTTTTCCACCTTGGCAAGGTCTCTTCCAGGTTCCGTCCAACATTTGACATGGCAAAGAAACTTTAATTTCCCCCTAAAGTTATAAAAAGGTGGCAACAAGTTAGAAGGCACACACAAAGTCCATGTTTTCTGTTGCTAACATTCTTCAAGAACACTGTCAGTCTGTCACCATATTTACTGTACTAAGTATGGCTAAGCTCTGAATGAAGAAACACCTACTACAAATGGAGTGAAGGATGGGGTTAAAGCTAGGGTTGGTGGAAAGCCCCTACCTAATTGTTGGTGTTTCAATTCACACCTCTAGAGTGTGTATTGGAAATAGACAGCTATGCACAGATAAACTGCTCTTCAAATTCGGAGGGGAAGTCCCTCTTTGTTGATTATGCTTTTAAAAGGAACAGCTAAACTAATGGCTGATCTTTTTGTTCTCAGCTTAAGAGCACAAGGTTTATAAAACTCTCCATGTCGTAGCTGAGATTTTCTCTGTTTTCGTAAATCCAGCTACAACTTAGCCTACGCTAAAACTATCCTATCTCAAGTAATTCAGAGCGAGAGGATCTAGGAGCAATTGGGAATGGTTGGATCATTTAGATAAACTATCTCTCAAAATGCATTTAAAGGCTCATTGCTCTTTCAGATTTACGCTAAAATAAAGTCTATGCAAGTAAACACTCAAATGGTAAGCCAAATCTCAGGATTCCCAAGGAGGCGAGGTGCTCTGTTTGAGGTGTAGGCTGAAATATAGATTACTAGAAACAACATTAAATGATACATCCTCAAGTAATTCAAAGCGAGAGGATCTAGGAGCAATTGGGAATGGTTGGATCACTTAGATAAACTATCTCTCATAATGCATCTAAAGGCTTATTGATCTTTTAGATTTACGCTCAAATAAAGTCTATGCAAGTAAACACTCAAACTGTAAGCCAAATCTTAGGATTCCCAAGGAGCCAAGGTGCTCTATTTGAGGTGTAGACTGAAATATAGATTACTAGAAACAACATTAAATGATATTCTTCATCTCTAAATTCCCAAGGTGTAACACTCTATTTGAGGTGTAGATCAAAAGAAAGATTATTGAAACAACATGAAAGATTTTGAGAATTTTGGATCAAAGGCATGCAGCTCTCTTGACTTTATTATCTCAACTTCAATCAAAGATTACACTAGCACATCTGGGACAACAAATTGCATAATGAAACAAACACACAATAGAAGATCAAACCAACTTTATAACATGACATTAAACAATAAACTGAACAAGGATTTACTTGATGAAACAAACATACAATCTTGTTCTTACACAATGTGAACCAATACTGAATAGCAATATTGCAAACAAAAGTGGCTCAGCAATTTGTTATTACAAGCAAAAGTTAAAATACAATGAGCAAGGTGCTCTTATTTATAGAATCTCAAAGGAGTAGGGAACCCTAAAATCTCCTTGAGTTAACATTCAGTCTTGCCATCATGCAAGATTTATTCCTATATCTAAATGCAGGTAACTTCATAGTTAACTGGAAATACTACCTCAATTAACTAATTCTAAATTAAACTATAACTCCATATGTACATAGGTATCTCCAAAATAGACATGCACGATTGGTGGGACAACGAGTTAACTTGGAAAGAGGCATCAAGTTAATTGATGTGTCTAATATCTATTTGGAAAAGGTGGGACGACCTGACTTAGTAGTTCACTGGTTGTGATTACAAGCAATCAACTCCTTCAAGAAGTTGTTAACTGCCTCATCATCTGGAGATCGTCAAATGCCTCAACTGTCGGTTTACTGCTTGTCAACTACTTGAGTAATCCTAGAAATATCTGCACACTTCAACTAGCAGTTCACTAATTGGTAACTTTGGCAGCTCTGTAACTGGAGTGATGGTCTTTGTTTCTTCTGCATCTTGATGCTTCTGACACTTTTCTTGATTCTCCTCAATGGAAGAGTTTTGCATGATGAAACCACGAAGTTTGACTGCGAATACTTCTAATTGTGAGAAATGCACATGAACTTGCTACACACGCAGAATTCCAATAGTATTCAATCCTCTAAACTGGCCTTGAAAGGCTATCAGCTATACGAGGTATGAAACCATCAAATTGTCCAAATCAACCACTCTTGTGTTTGGTGTTCTGAAGTGTGGTTTGGTCTATTCCTTCCAAAGCGTTCAAGTCAACCTCTGAATCCACTTGATGCAAATCGGTGTCAGTTATTCTGATGAAATCATGAATCAAGACCGATCTGGTCTTGAATTCAGTTTGAGTGAATTGCATACTAAAAAATTAGACTGTTGACTGTAAACACGGATATGTTTGGACAACTTTTCCAGTAAGGCCAAAAAATAGCTTCTGGTGAGGCTAAAAATAGCCTGTCAAACGGCAAATTTTACAATTTTTTTTGAGATGTGGGTTTTGTAGAGAATATCTTTTTAAACAAACCCACAACATTAGAAATTTGAAAAAGTGATTTCTCCCTTGACATGTAATGACTTCTTGGAGTAAAAGCTACAGAGGGCAGGGCTTCAGAAGCTTTTTTCTCCCGAAAATTTCTGACACATCGATTTTGTTGCCGCCTAAGAGCTAAGCAAACCTAGTTTCTCTATTTTTTGAAATGATGACATTTTCTGAAAACCCTAAAAATAGGGGGCAACGGGGCAATTTTCTTAGAAAATTTTGGCACATGGGTTTTGTGGCCAATTCTGTGCTGAACAAACCCACTTGACCAAATCTGTGAAAAAATGAATTTTACTTGTGCATGCGAGAAAACATAAGACAAGGATAGAAGAAATGTGAGGGTCAGAAGATAAAAGTTATATTTTGCCCTTGAAAAATAACACCTTATGCATGCATCCAATCTAATGAAAATTTGATAAGCACGTGCCGAAAAAGTGGAGCCTAGAAAAATATTCCTCTATGCAATTTGAACCCAAAGCTACAAAGAACACTAAAAATGGCCTTTGTAGATCCTTCAAAAAGCATTGGAGAGGCGAAATAGTTGTATTTTGCTTCAATCTGCAAGAAATAATGGAGAAATGATGCCTAGCATTGACAAATATCAATTTTTTGGAGGTGGGAGTGTCAGTTAGGGTGGTTACCCTGATTGAGGAGTCAATTTCAGTGATGTTTTGTTAAATGAAGTTCTCCTCTTGATTTGGGATGCTTGGGCTTGAAAATATCTTCAAAAATTGTTAACTAATAGTCAACTTGGGTCCACCTTTGAGTTTAGGCATTGCAAGTATGAGAATTAGAATTTTTTTGAAGCATTTCATTATTTTCTATGACGAAATGCCTCTATTTGACCCTGAATTCCCATTGCCCGTTTGATCGTGAAGCTGAGCTGACAGATTCATCGCAGAGCTAGATCAACTCTGAAGAGATGTTTTTGGGAGTTGAAAACCTTGAAAACTGAATCTGATGCCTTGAATTCTAGGGCACCTTTTCCCAAAAGGATGTTTTTTTCACAAGACTTAGTCAATTTCTTGGATGCTTTTCATTTTTTGTATTTTGACCCTCTGTGCTTCAAACTGCATTTGCTGGTGATTGACAATTCTTGCCGACTGGATGTTGAATCCATCGCGAAGCTGGAAGAATTCTACAAAGGATGATTGCGTGTGTGAGTTCTAAAAATTGATTTCTGAGGCTCAAATTGAAGGGCACCCCTAGCCTGCAGGGGCACTTTTGTACCTCTAAGAGATATTTTGCACTTTGTAACCTTTGGCAAAATGCTCCAGTTTGTAACCTTTGGCAAAACGCTCCAGTTTGTAACCTTTGGCGAAATGCTCCAATTAGCAGAAGGAGAGTAGCAACCAGATTGCTCTTCCTTTTCGACCTTAGCATCTTAACCTTTCCAAATCATTTACCAAGCTTGAGGTAGATCAGGGCAGCCTATTGCTTAGGACTCTCTTGTGACCTAGAGTCTCAGAGTAGCTGGTCCCCCTCCTCTACACTTTGAAATCTAAGAAATAACCTATTATTGTAGACAATGAAAAATGGCATAAGCCTACGAGTGTCATTTTTCTTCATCCTCGTCCTTCGATAATTGAATAATTTTAGTTATTCAATTATGTTTGATCATATTCCTCTATTAATTAAATAATTTTTAATAATTATTTAATTAATTCACTTTCTAATCTTTATTCTATCCTGATTGATTAAATAAACTAATTGCGTCACTAATTTATCCCTCTTCTTCAATAGTTAAATAAATTATTATTTATTTAATTATTCTGTCACCTTTCATCTATAGTTAAATAATTACCATTAATTATTTATCTATTCATAGCCCTTTAATTCTTCCATAGTTAAATAATTATTAAAATTATTTAACTATCCAATGCCACCTCCTCTATTAAATAATTAATAATTATTTAAGGTCTAATTTTTATCTCTCCATTTAATTAAATTGATACTCATCTTTTCATTTTCTCTAAATAAATATTTTGAATAAATTATTTATTTTCCACTTGTCTATTTCCTCCACTCTCCATTTTTGAATAAATAATTTAAAATAAATTATTTATGCACCACCTGGTCAAAGATGCTCTATCATAATCCCCTATCATAACATTCATTTCTGTCATAGCCTACATGTCTTGCATGTTTGTCATAGTTGTCAGGTGTCATAGCTTTTCCATACATGGCATATTTTTGGTGCATCAATTCTAGACTGTTGATCATCTTTTCTGAGACTTAATCTCAACCATCCATTTCATAACCTCCCTCTCATGCATTCCCATCCATTGATCTTGGAATCTTTCTAGAAGATTAATCTCAGCCATCCATTTGAAAGGTTGTCTATAAAAACAACTTTCCTTCTCCATTTTTAGCTTAACAACTAATTGTCTCCAATTTTTTTGCTACCATTTGCAAGTTTTGCACAAGTATTTCAACAAATCTGAGGGAAAAGTTGCATAACAAGAAGGAGAGCAACAGAAGGAATCAACTACAATATGGGGAGTGCTTTATTTTGTTTGCTTTCATTTTGATATCTCCATTTTGTTTGTATTCTCTTGTTGATATAGGTTTAATAGCTTAGTAGTGTTGGTTGTCACTTTGTCTATGCTATTTAATTTTTGACCCCATCTCACATTGGTGAACCCGACGTAATCTTACAATTTTGTAGAGAAATTGGTTTGTTTTCACTGTTTTGTAGGTTACAGCCAAGAATTCATACGAAATCCCATTATCTTCTTTTGAGCACAGAAAAATGGGCGCATGGAATCTTTAAAACCGATTATCTGGGTTTTGTAGGCCTTGTTCTTAGCTTTCTAGAACTTCAAACGGTTTAAATTTTCGTTAAGATTTGAGAAAGTTATGGCTATTTTAGTATTCACTGTTTTTAAAAAATTATGTTAAAACCCGCATTTTCTTTTTCCTATAACATTTTTTTCGTACAAAATTTTGGAAAAATACTTTCTGGGTTTTGAAGGTTTGATTTCAGCTTTCCATGGATTCAAACGATTTAAAATTTCGTTAAGTTTTGAAAAAATTATAGCTGTTTTAATTTGTTGTTGTCATTAAACTTTTCTTTTGAGTTACTAATCTCTTGTTTTCAGCATGTGGCACAACTTGGAGGGAGTCTAAAAACTGTTTCTATAGAAACAAAAAATCAAGTTTTTTCATTTATTTAAACATAATCAATTTTGTTTGCTTTCAACAACAAATTGCATTTACACTCATGATAAAATGAACCACAATTTGCATGTCACTCATTTGGTCTTAAAATGAACAACAAATTGCATATATCATTCATGGGGCTTAAAACAAACAACAAATCTACATGAATCACTCATTGGGCCTAAAATTTACAATTACAACTTGCATTTTCATGTCATTGGGCTAAAATGAACACAAGCATGCATTGAAACTTATATGGTTAAAATGAACTTGCATTCTTATGGCATGAGTTTAAAATGAACTTTGTTTTTCATATTTCAAGTTAAACTTTTAAAAAGAACGAAGTGTCTTGTGTGTCCTCCTCACATTATCATGTGGTAATTAAAATTTACAAGTGTCTTCAAATTTTGTCACCTTGATGCAATAATCGAAGTATCCTCTCCCCTTGCCCATTCATGCGATCCTAAGTGTAAGAAAAACAGTTATTGCCTCTAGAACTTGGGCTTGCCTTGGTGGGAAAAAGTAATCACCCCAAGGCGACTCAGACCAACAACAGAGCTTTTTGGCCAAGCTACCTCCAACCGGTATATAAATGTGAATTCTAAGGGAAAGCCTAGGATTATGAGTGCGGATGTGTCATACGGACCAAGTAGTACTCCCAAAAACCCTGTTGAGCTTAACCTCTTCAAGCTGGAGTGCCTCCTAAATGGAACTTAATCTTGCGCCACATGTATGACCACTCAAATGGGGGTCCTGAATTAAACACCTTTGTTTAGTACCCAAAAACTTTCTATTTGCTAGCGCAACATCGGTCGGTGTGAAGGCATCCACATCTTCGTAGTCTTTAGTAGAGGTGATCAATCTGCCATGGGAGTTTCATGGGGGTTGGAAGCTTGGTTGGCTTGAGAAAAGAGTGCGTTGTAAGGGGGAGCCCGTGCAGCCAAGCTTCTGGATTTACACGCTATTGATATGCAGTTGGGGAAACCCACATGGAATCTAGCGAATATTGTCCTGGCCTAACCATAGGATTGTGCTTGTCTTATTTGTGTTTGTCCACATTCAAATATCGTGTTTGTCAAGTGTTTTCTAGATTTTCAAACAATATACACAACAGTCACAAATCTGGACACAAACAATCGACCTCAGACAACTTAGACTTTTCAACAAAATATCAAAAAAATAGTCTCAACCTGCTATCAAACATTATTTTCTAAGAGGTCTCTGTCAAAAATCAGCTTTGAAATTGCTCAAAATCCTCATTATTCAACCATTAGTTTGTATTCTTGACCATAGGCTTAATCTTTCAAATTTTAGTTGCATACACTAGGCATTAGTTTGACCCTAGGTTTTCATCTTTGTATACTTTGGATTAGGTTAACCTCGTCACAATTTGCAAAATCATTGCTTTCAAAACTAGGTTATCTTGGGCTTAGTCATCATTCCTATTTTTGAGTCATTGTCCCTTTTGTGAGAATTTCCAACTCAACAGTCTAGTTAGGAAAACTCACTAGTCATCTTGACCTTGCCACTTTGTCATTTTCAACAAATCCTTTGGTAATTAAAATTGAAAACAAAGATTAAGCTTAGAGTGCTTAGGTACCCCTTTCTCCAAATTGCATTCATTTTAGTTCCTACCTTGCATACTTTATTCCCAAAAAATCCAAAAATATTGTTCATCCTAGTTGTCATTTTGAACCTAGACCTTGCATTAGATCCCTCATTAGTCCTCATTTTGCACCTTGACCTTGCAATTTTCCTAGTCCACATTGTCATTTTCCTAATCAACATTGTCATCCAAGTCAACATCGGCATCCTAGTTACCTTGGCTTTTGGCATACTTGCATTATCATCTCTTTGCATTGTCATCCATTATCACACAAAAAGACAAAAACATAAACTAGTGTCATACTTGCATTGTCATCATCTTCATTTGAGCAATTTCCTTGATGGTGGAAACAAGACTTCAAAGAAAGAAAAGACAAATGGCAGACTTTGGACAAGACTTTGACAACAACACCAACACCAACACCAATCCCAATGACTGGATTTATGACGAACCATTTGGCAATTTGAACATACAATCATCCATGAGCATGTCAACTTCCTTTCAAAATCCATTTTTTGAACAATTCATACAAAGAGACCAAAATGGACAAGTACTAGTTGAGGATTTAGACGCTGCCGCTCAAAATCCTGACATAGCTTCATTTGTAGAGGACTTGGTCTAAACGATCCCAACAGATATCTTGCTATGCTTTTGGACCAAGGGGAAAAACTACCAAAAGGCTTCGACATTAATACCATAAGACCTTCTCCGGACAACACGACACAAACCATGACATCTCATCAAAACACAAACAATGCCCCCAATAGCAATAACATTGTGGTCACCCCACAAGTTGCTACTAACACCATTAATGTGACATCTAGTGGCACCACAAGTCAAAACACCTCCACCTCTACTAATACAACATCTATTGGAGGAACATCTACTATGTCCATGCTTACAACATCCACATCATCATCACAAACGATAGGATCAGTAACCGGTGGGTCCACATCAATGGTCGCAAATCCCACAAACCCTATGTTGGGATCTTCATCTATGACAATGGGGGCATCTTAATTACATCCTTGTGGTGGAATCTCATTTAATCCCTTTGGAGGAAACCCACGACGAGTCTTCATTCAAGGCCCTCAACACAACATTAATACATCATCGCAATTAAACATCCCACATGGACAAGGACAAAATATGAACATCACACATGGACAAGGACAGAATATCCACATACCATATGGACACTTCCAAGGAACAAACACCAACATGCTACATGGACAATTCTTTCAACAAGGACAAGGAACTCAAATGACGCAACAAATGTGTAACTTTGGCAATCAAATGAGTCATGGATTTCAGATACCTCAAATACAAACATAGCTGGGTCACATATTCCCACATACTCGTCCCAGATTCATAATCAACAACAAATTCCCACTGACAACTGGCAATATCAACAAACACCTAACCAGAACATACCGTACTTTTAGGCAACCAATGATCCCATTGTATACGCCTTGCTAGCAAGAGTGGATGACCTTCAAAAACAAATGGAAAATATGAAAACCTCTGACAAGAAGACGCAAATGCCATACGACTTATGTCCATATCCTTTTGATACGACTTTGTACATGCCACCATTTCCACATGGTTATCTGGCTCCAAACTTTAACAAATACGAGGGTAAAACAAATCCACTTGACCACATTAGAGATTTCATAACAAGTTGTGTGGATATTGCTCATGAGCACACTTATCTAATGCGACTGTTTCCTAAAAGCCTCGCAAGACCAGCCTTAGAATGGTTCTATACACTACAACTTGGAATACAGTAATGGAAAGAACTTGCTGAAAAATTTGTGAAAAATTACACATACAACATTGATACAGACACCTCCATTACCAACTTATGCCCGCTCACACAAGAAGATTCAGGTGAAACCTTTTTACAATTCTTTCAAAAATGGAGGGGCCTAGCGAGTCGTCATATAGACATACCTGAAAAGGAAAAAGTTGACATGTTTGTACAAACATTATTAGGCCCACTAAAAAATGGCTTGTGTGTTCATTGTTGTACAACTTTCGCGGACCTAGTTGAGCGAGGTGTCGAAGTTGAACAAGCCCTCATAGCTAAAGGAAGACTAAAATACGGTCCCAAAAACACAAACACAAACCCTCCTTCTACTGACAAAAATAAATTATGGGTTAAGAACAAACATGTCACCAACAATGGTGTAGTCGATGCTAAGGTTGTCAACGCTATGGGTCCTATGATTACTCTAAAAGGGACACAACCACAAAACACACAGATGATGACACAAACCTATGTCGCTAATGTTGTCCAAACAAATCAAAATAGACAAGGCAATCAAAACAATCAAATTCAAAGGCAACCTAGGCAACCCAAACAATTCCCTAGAGGACGTGCATACACTCCCTTAGGTGAGCCTATTGAAGTTCTCAGGAAATGCCTTTAGAATGGTGTCATCACACTTGAGGACCCCAAACCATATGACCCAGGGCAGTTTAAACCATCTTGGTGGGATGATAATGCATTTTGTGACTATCATTGAATAAAAGGACACAAAACCTCTTACTATAGGCAATTGAAAATTTTGGTACAAGACCTTATTGAAAAGCATATCATTGAAGTTGGTGGAACACAGTTTGCTTCTAATGCAGATCATACAATACACAAAAACCCACTATAGGATCATGGTTCTGGAAGCCCTTTTATGTCAAATACGAATAACAATAGTCGAGCCAACCATGTTCGTATTGGATATGACTATTCTAGAGGACCTATCGTACATCACATTAGAACAACCGATGAACATGTCTGCACAGTCACCGTCAGAAAGGCCCCTAAATGCAATGTCACCACCCGCGGCAGAAAGGTCACCATAGCCAACCCTCCTCCCCCTAGACAACCAAAGGTAACAATAGCTGGCCCGTCTGCTTCGCAGTCGCAATCGCGTCCACAAAACAAGCAATCCCAACCTAAAGGAAACTTTAATCTTATTGACCAACTTGGAAAAACGCCACACAAATCTCTATTCTTGAGTTGTTACACATCTCACCTGCCCATAAGGCCATCCTAGATAAAACATTGCAAGAATCCTCCATTCCCCAAGATATTGATGTCAGCCAATTCGAAGCCATGGTAAGATATCTCATGACTCCCCACCATATCACCTTTTCTGACCAAGACTATTCATCATCCAAATCCAACCATAATGATGCCCTTCATATCGAAGTCTTTGTTCATAAACATAAGGTCAGATGAGTCTTAGTAGATGGCGGAGCGAGACTGAATATATGTTCCTTAAAATTGGTCAAGGCACTAGGCTTTTCTGATGCTTGCGTAGACGCCACAAGAAGCATTGTTATCAAGGCATATGATGATGAAGAATGTTCCTCTCAGGGCGTAATTACACTCCCAATTCAAATTGGGCCAATCATTGTCGACACCACTTGTCAAGTTCTAGATTTGGACCTTCCATACAACATTTTACTCGATCGACCTTGGATCCACACACTGAAAGTTGTTCCCTCCACGTATCACCAATGTTTGAAGTTTCCTTTTGAAGGCACTGAGATTACTATATATGGAGACCCTGATCCGTTCCAATATTGTACCAACTTACGTAGTATCTCGGAGCGTCAAGTGCCTATCAATAGGGAAGCTTTGGCATTCCTGTCTTCCAAATTCATTGACCCATCAGCACTCATGAAGCCTTTTGCTTCTTCATCCACCACATCCACTTCTACTCCTTCGACCACCATAACCACCTCCATAACACCTACTACTTAATTTATCACCTCAAGTGTCGACTCAAGCTTCCAAATTCAGGAACACGGATGTGGAGAGTAAAAGCTAAATACAACCTATTGCATAACCAAGATGCCCAAGTCTCCCTAGGTCTATGGCAAACCCTGCTTTAGAATACAGGCAAAAGAAATTTTCAGGGTTCCTCCAAATACAGTTTTCATAAAGTGGGGTGAAATGAGTCAAGAGGACACAGATGATATACTATCCTAGATTTATAAAGAACCACAAGATTTGACTCCCTTGCCAGTAGCAATATATGGAAAAGGATACAACATGATAAAAGCAAAAGGCTATGACGGAAAAAGTGGTCTTGGCAAGGATAAGAATGGAAGGCGTGAGCCATTATCAGTTTCAGAAAGACCAAAACATCTTGGGTTAGGGTTAGGTCCATGAGAATCTGGTGATCCAAGTACTAGTGTGCTTCCATGTGAGTTAATGTATGCTTCAGATTGTGTTGAGACAACTGAGACACCTCCTCTGAAACTGACTCTCACGAATGGGAATTTTCCTCTCAGCGATCCTTAAGTGACTGTTGCCTTGACGAATTATTCCTTGAACCTAGTGAGCCTACATTTGAAGATGATTCTGGCAAATGTTCAAGATCGATACAACACCAAATGATGCCAAGTCCATACCATATTCTATTCCCATTCATCCTAGCCCCAACGTACCTATCTTGTCACCCCAAATTGATGACCATCGTGCGGAATCACTTGAACCATCACTTGCCATTACTAACCTTGCCCCTGATGCTACTCCCTTTGTCCCTTACTTCGCTGGTGAGTATGAAACAAGTGAATGAGAATATTGGATAGAATTTGACATAGAGCCAGATGATGACAACTTCATTTTCAATGTCTCAATGTCCATTTACATGCTCTCTGCATCATCTCCTCAATTTGCAAATGCTGATGATGGAATATCCTTAGTTTACCCTGACCTAATTGATTGGAACCAGCAAGGCCCACCAGTAATGGATACTTTTCAAAATGATGAGGCTCTAGCAGAATTTGTAGGGCTACGTGAAGGCATTCCAAATGGGGATCACAAAGTTGGGTTTACCATTGACTTGGATTTTGCTGCTTATTTTGGGGAGACTGCGCCATCCTCTAGTCACAAAATTAAAAAGAAAAAATAAAACAAAAAATGATTCGTCTCTAAGTGAAAATCGAAAGGCACCTTCTGACGAAAAAATAGTAAAAATAAAAGACGTACCCGAGGGTGAAAACCTCCTTGAGGCGCCCAAGGGTGGAGGATTGGACTTTCTCCCCGTAGACATAGAAAAATCAACAATGCTTGTCGAGGACACCATAGCAGTTAATATAGCTATTGTGGAGGACCCCAAAATGGTTCTCTTTGTGGCATCATTGACAGAAGCTGAACAACCAAAATTTCAAAAATTCTTCTCGGAATGCAAGATAAATTTCGCATGGTCTTATGCTAACATGCCAGGGTTAGATCCTGAGTTAGTCTTACATCACTTGCCATTACTTCCAGATTCCAAACCAGTAAAACAAAAGTTGAGAAAAATGCACCCGCAAGTTGCATTATTGGTTAAAGCTGAACTAAAAAATTGTTGGATGTAGGTTTTATCAGTTCAATTGACTATACAGAATGGATATCCAACATTGTCCCTGTCACCAAGTATACTGGACAGATTTGCATATGCACATACTTCTAAGATCTCAATAAAGCATGCCCTAAAGATGATTTTCCTTTGCTGAACATTGACATCATTGTGGACCTTATAGCTAGATATGAGATGTTGTCCCTTATGGATGGTTTCTCTAGTTATAATAAGATCCGTATTGCCCCTGAAGACCAACACAAAACTGCTTTCACATGCCCTTGGGGTACATATTGTTGGACTGTAATGTTGTTTGGTCTTAAAAATGCAAGCGCTACATATCAAAAGGAAATGACAACAATATTCCACGACATGATACACACACTAATGGAGGACTATGTGGATGACCTTTTGGCACAATCATTGATAAGAAAAGACCATCTTTCAATATTAGACAAAATTTTCAGGAGGTTGAAGAGTATAAGGTCTGGTTGAACTCGAAAAAGTGTGTTTTTGGTGTAACATCAGGCAAGTTGTTGGGGTACATAGTCTCTCGTAGAGGCATTGAAGTTGACTCGGCTAAAGTCAGAGCTATATTGGATATGCCTCCTCCTAAGGGAATCAGTGACCTAAGAATGCTACAAGGCAGGCTACAATCTATCAGACGGTTCATTGCTCAACTCGCAGATAGGTGTCAACCATTCTAGTATCTCCTACGCAAAGGGATCCCCTTTGTGTGGACAGAAAAATGCCAAGAGGCATTCAACCAGATCAAACAATACTTATTGTCACCTCTAGTTCTCATGCCTCCTATTCAAGGAAAACCATTAATTTTGTACATCTCTGCAACTACTTCGCCACTGGGGGCATTACTAGCACAGAATGACTATGAAGAAAAATAAAGAGTCTGAGCTAAATTACACACCCATTGAACATGCTTGTTTGGTAGTTGTATTTGCAGCCCAAAAATTAAAGCATTACATGTTAAACCATAAGACATACTTGGTAGCCAAGATCGATCCCTTGAAGTGCCTCTTGAGTAAAGTAGCATTGACAGGACATTTAGCAAAATGGGTCATGATCCTTAGTGAATATGATATTCAATATGTTGAGCGGAAATCCATCAAAGGACAAGTAATAGCCGACTAGCTCGTAGATGCACCAATACCAGATAATCTTCTTACAACAGATTTTCTAGATGAGTCTGTATTTCATGCAGAGTCCCAACAGTTTTGGCAATTATACTTTGATGGATCTCATACTAATCATGGCTCAGGAGCTGGAATGTTATTCATTACTCCACAAGGAGATTCCATCCCAAGGTCATTCCGCATTGCATTTTTGTGCACTAATAACATGGCAGAGTATGAAGCACTAATTATAGGACTTTGAATGGCTATCAAGTGGAAAATCAAGAATCTGCAGGTCCTCAACGATTATCAGTTAATTATAAACCAAGTCAATAATGAGTATGAAACAAAAGATGAGAAGCTAATGCCTTATAAGCGAATGGTTGACAGTTTTTTGACATATTTTCACAAGCTGTCCTTTGAGTTAATTCCAAGAACACAAAACAAGGCTGCTGACGCTATGGCAACAATTGGATCTTTGCTTGATATTCCCAACAACGTCCCACAGTTTGAGTTTTTGGTTGAGCAGTTATTGGTTCTGACTTATGATGTCCCCAAATAAGAAATGGTCTGTGAGCTCATCAGTTCTAGTTCCCCCTAGTATAAGGACATTTTTGACTACCTTCATCCACAGATCCTTCCTCAAAACCTTTCCAATAACCAAAGGAAGTCCTTTATCCGCAAAGCTGCACATTATACGATCATCAACGACACCCTTTACCGTCGTAGCTTCGACAATACCCTTCTCCGTTGTCTTGACACTAATGAAGCAAAAACGACCTTACAAGAAGTACTTGAGGGTATATGTGGGTCCCATTTGAGTGGCCCAACCTTAGCTAAAAAGATTACGAGACTTGGGTACTACTGGATGACACTAGAAAATGATGCACTGGAATTTGTAAGAACATGTCACCAATGTCAGATTCACAGTGATTTGATTCACACTCCAGCACAAGAGTTGACATTAGGGGAAATTACATAAAAAAATGGGCCTCCTAAGTAAGGATGACATCATTAGCTTTTTAAGTTATCAAAAATCAACTAAAAGATGACATCAACCTATATAGTGACATCATCCAAAATAAAAATAAAATTATTTATTTTATAAAATAAAACTTTCTAAAATCTTATGAATTAACTCATGATGGTTAATTTAATTCTAAATATTCTATTCTATCTCATTCATCTTTCTAAATATAAAATATTCTTTTTGTATCTTAGATTTATATTCTTAAGTTCTATTAAGTTCTATTATAAAAAAATTTATATTTTCAAAAAAATATTTTTATTCTTTAAAAAAAAATAAAAAACATTAAAAAATCATAAAAATCATTTATGAAGTGCTCAAAAAAAAAAAATCTTTAATTATTTTTAATAATTTCAAATATTTTAATATTTAAATGTTTGACATCTAAATATTTTAATATCAAAATTTTATTGTTTTAAATTTTATTACTTTAAATTTTTATTTATATGCACTCACTTTATGTGATGCACTCCAACTTTTAAGAGGGAGCACTCACATTTATTGGGCCCCCTTATTTTATTTTTAAAAATATATATTTTAAACTTTTAAATATATTTTTAATTTTTTTTTGAAAGAAAAACTGTTTAAAAGATTACTTTCTTTTTTGCTAATTTTCATTATCTTTTACTTTGCCACTTTTTAAATAATCTAAAAAAATAAATAATCAAAAAAGAAAATGAACTCGACTTTTTCAATAAATTATAATAGAAATATAAGTTACCAAAATTGAGTTTAAGAATTTTTAAATAAAAAATAAATATGAATAAAGTGAACTTGAATTTTTTAATAAATTATAATAGAAATATATTTTACCACTTTTAAAAAATATGGACTTTAGCTTTTAAGGAATTATAATAGAAATGTGTGTCCCCACTTAACTCATGTAGTTAAGTAATTTATATTTTTTATATTTAAATAATTTGTATTATATGATATAATTTTTGTTTTTTTTAGAGTTCCTTAAGAGGCCCATTTTTTATGTAAATTTCCCCTAATGGGCCGATCACTTCTTCTTGGCCTTTCACACAATGGGGACTTGATCTCGTGGGCAAGATCCACCCTACATCCTCCAATGGACAAAAAGTCATTATCACCGCCACTGAATATTTTACTAAGTGGATTGAAGTCATCCCACTCACTTATATTACAGGTAAACAAATCTCCAAATTCATCCTCAATTATATCATTTGTCGGTACGACATTCCACAATCCATCATCATAGATAATGGTCGTCCCTTCAAAAATCATGAGTTCTATGAATTATGTCAATGTTTCCATATTAGCCACCACTTTTCCATGCTTTATTACCCACAGGGAAATGGTCAAGCTGAGGCATATAATAAAACCATTATCAAGCTTCTTAAAAAGACTGTCAATGACGTTGGTTGTGATTGGCACATCCAACTCAACCCTGCTTTGTGGGTATACCACACAAGCATCTGTACCCCCACCGGTGCCACTCCTTTCTCCCTTGTCTTTGGAGCCGAAGCCATCTTGCCCATAGAGGTCGGAATTCCATCTTTGCGAGTCTCTATGAAAGGCCTCATCACTGATGAAGAATACAGACAATCACGACTGCATGAGTTAGAAATGCTAGATGAATGCAAACATAATGCATTGAATTATTTACAAGCATACCAAAATCATCTTTGCAGAAGCTATAATAAAAGGGTGATGACTCGAAAGTTTGACATTGGCGACCTAGTTCTCATACAGAATCCCAAGAATCAGTCTAATAGGAATAAGCCAAGAAAATTTGAGCCAAATTGGTTGCATCCTTATGTCATCATAGCATCATTTGGTTCCAAAGCATATCAGTTAGCTACTCTCGAAGGCGAAAAGTTGAAAGAACCAATCAACAGTTTACATTTGCACAAATTCTATGCATAGCATGATAAAGTTTGCCTAAAACCAGTTAAAAATACAAAAAATCATCATTTTGATGAAAATCTGGCAAACAGGCGTGGTGACACAAAAAAAAATGATGATTAAAAAAATAAAGAGAAATAATTCGTCTAATAGTGAAAACCTAGTAAACAGACACTTTGGATAAGTACCATGGTGAAAACCTGACAAACAAGTGCCATGCGTAGTCAATCATTGTTGTGCCATCTACTATCACTCTATCTACCTTGGTCCCTAATAAACATACTCTTTTCCAATGTTTGTCATAACAATTCACCCCGACATCATGACATTTTCGTCCATGGCTAACAATAGTTCAAATCAAGTCTTGCATACTGTCCACTATCCATGCTAGTCATGCCTTTTCTTTACATTCCATTTTGTCTGGCTCATTCTCAACTTGACTAGGGGAAAAAATTTATCATATGAGACTGCAGTGGGTACCACATGTGATCCTAAAAATTATAAAATGTCCTAAATAGACCTAAAAATCATAAAATGTCTTGAAAAAATACCTAAAAATCATAAAATGTCCTGAAAAAAGACTTAAAAATCGAAAAATGTCCTAAAAAGACCTAAAAATAAAAAAATGTCCTTAAAAAAGATCTAAAAATTGAAAAATGTCTTAAAAAAGACCTAAAAATCAAAAAGTCCTAAAAATCTAAAATTGAAAAATGTCTTGAAAAAAGACCTAAAAATTGAAAAACGTCATGAAGAAAACACAAATTCCAAAAAATGAAGTCATGTCAGTCAACATAGTCACGTCAATTCAAGTCTTGATTAGTCTGTCATTGTCGAACTACATTGTCTCTACACATTTGCTATGTAGGCAAGGCTCATCTTTGAGTCTCCAAGACATAGGTCAGTCCTATTGGGTTTGTCAAAATAAATCATGACTCAATCTTTGGTCAACAAGACAAATTCATTGGTCGAGTTGAACTACAAGGTCTCTAAGTGTATGACGTAGGCAAGACCATCTATCGATGAGCCCCCAAGGCCACACTAGGTCAGTCCATTAGGGTTCATTGCACAATTTTCTCACACACATGAAATAGTCTTTAAATTTATCATGGTCTTTGTCAAAATTCGAACGAACAATCTACCCAAGCGAACTTCTACAATCTTTCAATCAAGCACGACAATCATCTTGGCATATCAAAATCGGTCAAACTTAGTCAAACTTAGTCAAACTAGTCAAATCTTGCTTACTCTACAGATGTGTCCTTCTGAAGGGTAGCTCATCATTTAATCATGCCCTAGGATGTGTCCTTAAGCATCGTCACTGTCATATGACATTTTGAGGATTCTCACGACATTTAAGATATGTTCCTCTTGACATTGACATCATTCAGGATGTGTCCTTCCTGAATCTGACATCTTGACATCGACCTCGTTCGGGATGTGTCCTTCCTGAATTTGGCATCACTTCGGCATCGACATCATTCAAGATGTGTCCTTCCTGAATTCAACAATCTTGACATCGAAATTGTTTGGGATGTGTTATTCCCAAACTTGACATCAATTCGACATTTTGACACCGACATTGTTCAATATGTGTCCTTCCTAAATTTGACATCAATTCAACATCTTGACATCGACCTTGTTCGGGATGTATCCTTCCCGAATTTGGTATCCCTCTGGCATCAATGTCATTCAGAATGTGTCCTTTGTGAATCTGACATCTCGACATCGTTCAAGATGTGTCCTTCCTAAACTCGACACCAATCTGGAATCTTCATATCGTCAACCTTGACATTTTGACACCAAGACATTTGACATTCCACCACACTTGACAAACTTGATAAACTTGATATTTTGACATTTAGACACTTGGCAAGCACTTGGCATTTAATTTTATGATGCTTGTTTTGTCTTTTGGCAATCATGATGCTAGTTCCTTGAGGATGTCCTGACAACAGGATTTAGAGGAGCAATGACGTTTCATGATTTGTCTTGTTTGTCTTTACTGTTTGTGGTTGATTACGACAAAAAGACTAGGGCAATCACTCTCTTAGTATGAGTCATGATCATCCTTGTCTGCGACTGCTTGTCTCACATGATGGTACAACCTTGCACACCTTGGTCTACGTCATATCATGGTGTTTGTTGGCCATTACAATAATCTGCCCAATGATGATAAATATAAAAACGTAAGCATGAAAGTTGGTTCCCTTATCATTTCTTGTCTAGCTTTCCATCTTCATCCTCCTTTCTCTTCCATGCTAATATCTATCCCCTTCCATGCTAACATTTCTTTTATCTTTCATCCTCTAGTCTTATCATCCATTTCGAGAGCACACTTGTTCTTTGAACTCACCTGTCCTCTCGAGGGGGCATACACAACCCTCCTCGTCATTCTTCTTTCACTGGTATTTCAGAATTAAATTTCTTTGACACAATGCGATGAACTGCATTATGTCAAAGAGGGGCAAAATGTAGACAATGAAAAATGTCCTAAGCCTATGAGTGTCATTTTTCTTCATCCTCGTCCTTCAATAATTGAATAATTTTAGTTATTCAATTATGTTTGATCATATTCCTCTATTAATTAAATAATTTTTAATAATTATTTAATTAATTCACTTTCTAATCTTTATTCTATCCTGATTGATTAAATAAACTAATTGCATCACTAATTTCTCCCTCTTCTTCAATAGTTAAATAAATTATTATTTATTTAATTATTTTGTCACCTTTCATCTATAGTTAAATAATTACCATTAATTATTTATCTATTCATGGCCTTTAATTCTTCCATAGTTAAATAATTATTAAAATTATTTAAAAATCCCACGGCACCTCCCTTATTAAATAATTTAAGGTCTAATTTTCATAAATGCTCATTTTTTCATTTTCTACTTGTCCATTTCCTCCACTCTCTATTTTTGAATAAATTATTTAAAATAAATTATTTATGCACCACCTAGTCAAAGATGCTCTGTCATAATCCTCTGTCATAACATTCGTTTTTGTCATAGCCTGCATGTTTTGCATATCTATCATAGTTGTCAGGTGTCATAGCCGTCGGTGTTATAACTTTTCCATGCATGGCATATTTTTGGTGCATCAATTCTGGACCGTTGATCTTGGCATCTTTTCTGAGACTTAATCGCAACCATCCATTTCATAACCTCCCTCTCATGCATTCCCATCCATTGATCTTGGAATCTTTTTAGAAGATTAATCTCAGCCATCCATTCGAAAGGTTGTCTATAAAAACAACCTTCCTTCTCCATTTTCAGCTTAACAACTAATTGTCTCCAACTTTCTTGCTACCATTTGCAAGTTTTGCACAAGTATTTCAACAAATCTGAGGGAAAAGTTGCATAACAAGAAGGAGAGCAAGAGAAGGAATCAACTACAATATGGGGAGTGTTTTATTTTGTTTGCTTTCATTTTGATATCTCCATTTTGTTTGTATTCTCTTGTTGATGTGGTTTAATAGCTTAGTAGTGTTGGCTGTCACTTTGTCTATGCTATTTGATTTCTGACCCCATCTTACAATTATATTCTTTTTTACTGTTGAGGCTGAGTACAAAGTTGCCACTTTTGCCACTTGCTAGGCAGTTTGGTTGAGGAGATTGTTATAGAATATGCAATAAATCTAATAGGTTCGCACTGTATTGTATTGTGGTAATCATAATACTATTTAGATGAGTAAAGATCTAGTGTTTCATAATCTAGCACCAACACATCCACAATTTGGTTCAACAGGGATTGACTGAAATTGAGGCACAAATCATTAATATCTTCATGGAGGCCCTTGGTCGTGATCAATTTCAAACACTTCAAGATTTGTTTGGTGTTATTGCCAATGTACATTATGGAGAGGATTGATAGATTAATGAAATTTTTTAATTTTATTTGGTAGTTTCCCAATGTTTATTATGGGAGAGAATGAAAGTAGTTAATGTAATGAGCATTGTTAATTGTCGTTAGCTTACAAGTAGTTAATTGTTAGATGAGTAGATATTTCAGGGGATGCACAAGTGGGTAGAATACAGTAGTCTGGGATGCCACTTAATTCGGGTCAAAGATTTAAAAACAGTCTACTGGACAATAAAATTTGTTTACATTAACTTTTAAAATGCAATATTCATAGAAAATATTTGTAACATATAGTGGACCAAAACATATCAAATGATTTGTGTCTGCTAAATTATGCTTGGATGAATAACCTAATCAGCCGTACTTTTATTAAATAACTATGTAATGCTTAATTTTCTGCTAAATATGATCTTGAAACGATCACGTAATGGTTATCCTGGAACTTGGAAGTTGGTGAAGACTTTGTGTGCACTTAATTTCTTTCTGGGAATATAAATAATTTATATGAATAAAGTATTTAGGCACCCACCTTAATCAAAAGCTTAAATTGCAGGAGCTGCAGGTTGGCAAAGGTGGCTAGGTTGGCTTCTAATGCCATTGATAAAGTATCATATGAATAAATTGTTTGGCATCAAAAGGCCAGGAGCAAAGGAATCTTCTCTTGAAAAAATACGTCAGATATTTCAAGAGGTGTGGATAAATATAGTCTTCCATTAGCATCTCATACATGAAAGTTAAGTGGAAATGTTTAGTGCATATAAATGAATTGAATTTCGTTATAACAGAAAGTTTTGAACTTCAGGCAAATCCAACCTTGTGCAGGTAGATAATGTTCTTGCAGATGGTCGACCTTTCATCTGTGGTGACCAGTTTACTGCAGCTGACTTGACATTTGCTGCACTCTCTGGTCCAGTACTATGTCCAAAAGGGTGAGACGCCTCTATGCTTGGAGTTCAATATTTTGGAGGACAATAAATATAACTCTTTATTGTAGATACTTTGGTGCATTCTAAAGTGGCCCCAGTTTTGAATTTGCTCTTATAATTTACAGTTCCATAGACGTTGATGACATGCCACTCTTATAAATTTCATAAATGTGGAGAGTTCTTAATGCTCAGTTTTATGTGGTTTTTCTTCTATACATCTGTATCCAAACTGAAGAGAGAAATAGGCGTGTTTTATTTTTGTATATCACTAAAATATGTAGTTATGGCTGATAGATATGGCATCTACCAAGTGGCGGTAGAAGAATGTCCAACAGAGATGGCTGAAGTTATGCTTTCATTAAGAGAGACACTAGCAGGGAAGGTGAGACTCCTACTGAACTTGCATGTTATGGATAATTTTAGCAGCCTAATATTGTTTTCAATGTTAATACATCTTTTCTATATTTAGTATTTACTCATGCTTGGTTCTGCTTATTTTGTCATTCAATTGTGCTGAATACTTGAAATCTGAGAAATTTAATTTAATTGGTGCAGCATGTTTTGAAGATGTATGAAACTCAAAGATACAAGAAAGTCGCTTCAAAGGAACTCGTAAGATGATTTTGTGCATATTTGTAGGGACTTCATATCTTCTAGAAGTTTTTCATTTTCTTTATGATGTACCTTTTGGTGCAAGTACATGGCTAGTTACAAAGGCAGGCTATTTAGATAGTACAAGAGTAACTGGGAAGACAATGAGTTGAGTCATTTTACCTTGTAAATTACGCTGTAACTGACATGAAATTTCACCGGCAGCCATGGTCGTCAATTCTCAAGGAAAACAAAGTAGTAACTTTGCTTTTATTTTATCATTAAATAATCTTTTTTCTTTTCTTTGGAAAATCTATTTGCTGAAAGAACAAGTTACAAATGAACAGAAGCAAGAGAGCGTGTGGTTTTATACAAAAATGGGCATAATTAAAAAAAATGAGTTTGGAATTTTAAAGGTGAATTTAGAGTGGTCCATTCCATGTAAACCATTTCTTCTATTTTGCATGTCAATGGTACAGTCATAAACACATAATGTGAAAAACACTTGTAAGACAAGTCGTTATATATTCTGAAATTGTTATGCTGACTGTTTGTATTCTGGACTAGCTTTGGGAGAAGTTCAAATTCTTCTCATGCATTAACCTTTGAGTTTCATTTATTATTGATCTTTAACAATTGTGATGAACTCATGCTATCCATGGGCAACGCACATCCATTTGTAGCATGTTCCTTTTTATTCTGCTATTCTGCAAAAGCTTTAGCTAGTAAACATAGTTTGTGCCATTATTTGAAGTATAAAAATCAATAACCAAAAACAATGTTGATGGTTGCATCCATATATCTTCGTATCATCTTTAAACATAATAGAGAATGCATTGAATGCACAAACTGAGGACAATGATGGGCACAACACTAGCAATTGATTCATAAATAGTTGAATAATATGCTTCAAACTCTTATCAACAAATATATATTTATGCTCTTTTCAACTCATTAAAGCTCTCTAGTACATATTTTACCATGTTCAACATAGGTAATAATAATAGCATGCTTAGAATGTAGGAAACAATTGGAAAAAAATATAAACAAAGAACACACACCATCAAAATTAGACAAGTGCAACTATATAATTGGAGAAACCCTCTAACAGAGGAAAACTCTAGGAAGAATGCAATTTCTTGCCTCATACCAATATATCAAGGTAGGTACAAGTGTCACATCACTTACTTGGGGTACATTGGAAGAACCAAGACACACCTATCTTGCTCCTTGACATCTACTCTACCTCCCAAACTTGATAAAAGCTTCGTCCAATCTCCAACCAATCCCCTTCTACAAGCACAACCAAAAACTTGTACCAAGAACCAACCTTCCAAACATCGTCAAAAATATTAATATAGACATCAAGCATTCCATGGGTAGTGGAATGATAGAATACATCCATATGAAGTGTTCCAACTTTGAAAAAAATCAACTCTTGGCTCATGCCTATATATAGGGAATCTACTGCTTTATTGGTATGGTGTTCACCACTAGTTATGAGTTTGTTGGGGTGAATGACAAGAATGCATCTAGTTGAACTAGAAAACTCATTGCATTTACATTTCTAGGACCTTTGTTGCCAACCAATTGGATTAGAGTTATTGGTAATGTTCTAGACCACCCCTTACGTCTTCCCAACCAACTTGCTAACTATTGTTCATTTTGTTTCATTTGATTTGGCAACGCTATGGCTCTCCCAAGTCAAGTATTAACTATTGATCTCATTATGTCACAAATTGTCTAGAGTGCTTTGACCCAATTTAGGGACCACACCTCCTAGTACTCTCAACTAGGAGACTTTTGGTCGACAAAAGCTTAATTTTTTATTAAATGAATTTATTCCCCTATCACCTTTACAAACCCATTTTTATTTCCTTGTCTCATCTTTCTCATCCAGCCAACCATACCTCGCGTTGACCTCATTGAGATTGTCACACATTCTTGTTGAGAATGACATCATGCTCCAATTCATCATTTTATTTAGGTGCAAAACATTGTGTGCTAGGCATCACAACATCTTCCTCCTTGACAAGCATTTGAAATATTCGAACAACATCGACTTCTCAATGTTTATTATGGAAAAGATCGTCACATACTCAATCAAATCTATTCTAAAATGGGTCATACCTTAGTGGTGTGAGTTTCCATGATATGCCTTGCAATCTCTCCTTGCTAAGGTATAGCCAAAACTTGTCATGCACATGAAATTTATGCTCATTTCGATGTTGATCATGGTGGCCTTTGTATCTTTCTTTACACTATGTTTTTCCTAGACTTGGACATGGATTTTTCACACTTTATCTATGAATTTTGTTTCCTATCCATCTTTGTATCTTATTTTTTGTTGATCATCCTTTGGTTGTCCAAGGCAAAGATCAATTGTTCTTGGTGGTAAATGGTCAAAACAAGATTTGGAAAGGGGAGAACAAGAGGAAAAATGGATTTCTCTATTATAAGAGTGTTGAATATAAGTCAAATGCTCATCCCAATCTCTAGAATACCTTTGATTCTACCATTTGAGCAGCTTCTATTTACCCATACCTTTAAGGATAGAATGTCATAGAATACTTGAGTTTTGTATCCATCTTACTCCACAATATGCTCCAAAATTTACTCAAAAGCTTCATATCATGAATATCAATAATGCTCTTCGAAATACCAAAGTGAATCCATACAATTTTTAAGAAAAATTATATTGCATCACTTCCCCTTAATGTTTTCTGACAAGCAACTAAGATGAACATCTTAAAAAAATGATCCATAATGAAAAAGATATAATCTTTACCATGCTTTATTTTCAATAATCCACCTACAAAGTCCATACTCACACATTCCCATGTCTTTATGGTTGATATGATCCCAATTTTCTATTGTTGGGTTTACATATGCTACATAATTGACAACCTCTTATAAATCTTGAGACATCCGCCTACAAATATGGGCAATAGCCATAGTGTTGAATGTTTGTAACTATTCGGTCACTTTAAAAGGACTAGCCAACCATGAGGTATGTGTTTCCCTTATGAGCAACACTATTTGATCTTTTGGAACACACAATTCAATTGATTTGCATAAAATACCATCTAGAAGGTAGAAATAAAAAATCTACTCAAAATATTTATACATGTTCCTTGAGTTGATTTATATACTTTCCTAAAATCTTTGTCATTAACATAATCAACAATAAAATGGCTCTATCGGTGTCTATGTGCCAACTACTGAGAGTAATGGTGGCTTAGAAAGAATATTCACCAATTTATTAGTAACTCCATGCTTTTATTTTATCACAAGATGGAATTGTTATAAGAACCTCATCCATTTGTATATTGAATTTACTACAATTTGTTATGATCTTGGAAAAATTGATAAGGTTGATAGTCGATATGAATAATGGTCTCCTTGACCATTAAAGAATACTTCCATTTTTTACTACTAAAACCAATGCACACAATTCAGTGTCATGTGTGCTATGATTCAATGCAACCTCATTAAGCATGTATGAGTGATAACATGCTAATGTACCTGCTTAGAGTAAACTAACCACCATGGCATAAACACTTTCATCGGTCTCAACTTTGAAAGGCTATTGCAAACTTGGTGATGCCAATACTGACACCAAGCTAGTTCTCTCTTCTTCATATCATGAAAATCTCAAAATTGTTTGTTCCCCAATTAAATTTCTTACCATTACTACAATGGCATGTAATGGGGTAGCTACTTACAAAAATGACTCACATTTTTTGGAGGCATTGGGTTGTTCAAATAAAACTATGTTTTAGCACATAAGTTCATGTTTGGAATTATAGCCTCTACCTTTGAACAATTAATTCACACTTTACCATTACCAACCACATGACCCAAATAAACCAAAGATGTTTTAACTAACTCACATTTCTTTTCATTCAGCAATATCCTCTTGTATTCCAATATGTCAAACACTTGCTTCAAACATAAAACATGTTATTTACATGATTTAATAAAAGCCAAAATATCATAGCAATGGTATTTTATTTATATAATTTTAGACACTATCTTTTGGTAACTTGATTCATTACAGTAACTAAGAACCACTAAAATACTTAATAAAAAACTTGGTCATACATGGTTGTATATGTAGATGGTTTATGTTGTTCCAAAAGTTTGATTTTAAAATAATGTTAAATTTGGGAAAGGAAAAGCAAGGACTAGATTATTTGTCCATGAATCCCAATTAAGGATGATTTTCCAAGTGCACATATATTTAAGGTGAATTTAGTACCAAATAAGTTGAAAAATGTTGCTAAGTTGTTATCTACCCATGAGGTTTTGAAGAATTATAGTAGAGAGAAAATTAAGAGGCTTATAATACAAG